>APFE030093229.1:12609-27135 GCA_000404065.3 Pinus taeda | reverse complement strand
TTTTCCTTATTGAGTGTTATACGTAAGAGGATGAAATTCAGGCTTCCTTATTGGCTTGTTCATAATCTTTGCATTGAAAGCTCAAGTAATGGAGTTATATTGTTGAATGGTGGAGATATTCTCTTGAGACACCTCAAATATGTTGTGTTTCTTAGAAAAATCATCCATTCCTCAAATTCAAAATTTTTCCTATTCCAATCCTTTAGCCGGTGAAGACCTCCCTAATTATGGCAAGGAAAAGTTTTCTTAATATGCAGGAATTTACATCTGGACCTTGATATTCACCATACAAAAAAATTTGGTTTCCATTTGTTGGATTGATCAGAACTACTACCCAAGTCTTAGAATTCAAGTTTTCACCGAAAATATCCAACTTTCCCTTTGTTATCCGGTTAAGAATTTACCAAGCCCAATTTCATATTAAGTTTCTTTGTTTCCTTCTATTTTTTAACATATAAACTTATTCTTAAGCTAATTAAATATTTTTTGATTGACTTCTTAGGTTTGATGGGTCATTCTAGCTCTTCTTTAGCTCCTCCAACAATGGGCCTTTTTATGGAGAATAACAAGGTCGAACATTTTGGTGTCTATCAAGAGCAGGATCTCATTGTATATTTATCAAATGAATACTTGGCCTTAAGTTTCCAAAAGCTCACAAATGAAGATCGAAATGCTTGTTCCCTATTATGTAGTAGATGGCACTGCATTGAATTGAAAATTAGGCAACACCTTGTTCTCATGTCTCAAACAAGCTTTCCTCCTTGCTTCTAGCTCTAATCATGAGATTTGAACATGTGATTGTTCTAGCTCTGAAATGTTCCAAAATAATTCCCAATATTGACCCAAAATCCCAAACAAGGATCACCATCCTACATCTAATGGAGTTCTATTGGTTCTGTTAGGGCTTCAAGCACCCTAGTGCCAACAATGATGTATGTGTCAAACTCCTTGATGATGTTGACTTCGCCTTATGGACCCCCAAACATGCTTGCCTCAATGCCTTTGACATCATCTCCCACTCATCGTCATTTAGTTTTCCCACGTGCCAGTTTCAAATTGGATGAAGCAGGATGAAAATCAAGGCCTATGATTGGTTGGGTTGAATAGTGTATGCCACCCAAGCTGTGTAGAGAAACTCCTATCGGTTTAAAAATGATTTCATAACATTAAAATTGACAATGTCATAAAATTGAAATGACATGAACCACAGCCACCAAGTAGGACACACATCTCATAAATCAGTGCATGCGTCAAAATAAATTTATTTTTCATCAAGTATATTAAATGATTTTGAAAAAAAATATCATGTGAATCACAATTAGTGTAATTGTATGATTTATAAATTATCGTGGATATTCCACTAGACAATTTGTCACAAAAGATATGATAAAATTATACTTAAAAATATGAAATCTACACTATTGTTATTTTGTTCTCTTTAGATTTATATATCTATAAATTATTGTTAATAGCTTATGCATGTGAATTAAATTATGCATAAAATAGAGAACAGTGAAATAAAATCTCACACACGCATTTGAAACAAGATATGACCTGGGAAACCCTTTCGGGGAGAAAACCTAGTTGGAAGGTAAGGCCACTATGTTCTCTTTCTCTTAATAGAAAAATGTTTGTGAGCAAAAAGGTATGGCCTTTGGCTTGTGGGCTACTACACTACGCAAATCCTATTTGTGTGCTCTATCTCCTATCCCTCTTGGCCATTTTTTCTCATCTATGGAACATATGCACTTGAAATAATGGAACCCATTTTCCTCCTAGTGTTCCAGTTATAACACAGATTGATAGCCTACTAGTGGTTAGTTTGACTACCTCAACTCTTAACCAGAGTTACTATATAGACTCTTACAAAGTCTTCTTCATCATAATCACGTGGCTAGCCCCTTTTCCTTGAGTTATGGGGCTGACGTGGCCTCCTCTCAAATTATGGTACTAGAAACAGGAAGAACTTCTAAGTGACATAACTTTCGCATACAAACTCTAATTGACACGATTCTTGCATTGTTGGAAATGTATTTATGTGTACAATAAGAAAAAAAGTGTTGCAGCCCCAAGAGTTAGCTCAATCAGTCAAATCAAGTGCCTCGCCAATGGGAGGTCACAGGGTCGAATCCCGAAAGCTCTTGGGGTTAGGTCAGTAAATAGGCCGAGGGGTGTTGATGCCCTTCGAGTGGCGTCCACTCAGAGATTTAAACCCCTGGACTTAGCGGCTACCCCCTGACCAGGGTATCCGTGAACCAGTAAGTGAAAAAAAAAAGAAAAAAAGTGTTGCTATAAAGCAACAAAATTTCACCCCCAAAAAATGTCATTTGATGCCTAAAAATGCTCTTGGAAGGTTTCATACCCTAATTTGCCAAATTGGGTACCGTTGGTAAAAAGGGTCCTACGAGTTGATTCCTCCACTTTTTCCACTCTAAAAGCATCAAGATGGATAATAAAAAAAACAATCCAACCTGAAACACACCTCCCCATTTTTGGATGCTTTTGTTCCCAAAAATCTTATATTGAACGAGGTGAGGAAATTGTTTCTCCACCCTCTCTCGAGTTTACCATGTAGCTTTGTCTAGAAGTTATCCTTTCAACCCAATCTGCCAAGGGTCATGCTACCCTTGTACTATAGTTTTAGACCTCTTTTGCAAAATTGTATCTTTTGTAAACTTTGGATGAGCATCTAGTGCCAAATATTCCATAGAAGGTGGGACTTGTTCCTCTTCCTAATCTAACATGGAAGGCCCATAGAGTTTCAGATTCTCTACATTCACAACTGAGTAAATGTCCATATACGGTGGTAAAATGAGTCAATAGGAATTATCACCACCTTTTCCTATATCTTGAAGGGACCATACTGCAGATCCTTTATTTTTTTGCCAACCCCACGTATCTTCTCCTTGTTGAATTATAGCCATACTCTATCTCCCACCTTTAACAATTTCTTTGTTCTGTGTTAATCACAATGGGACGTATATTTATCCTCTAACTTTTGCAGTGTCTCTTGTACCTGTATATGGATCTGTTTGATCTTCTCTATAAATTTTTCAATCCTCAAGGTGTCTCCTATAATATCTTCCCTCACTCCTTGTTTCCCATATGCAATGTCTAAAGTTGAAGGCGAAAAATATCCAAAAAAAAATTCAAATGGGGACTTTCCTACATAAGTGTGGATGGATCTGTTGTAAGAATGATTTATATATACCGTATTTTCATCCCATGCCTATGATGCTTCTAGTTGTATCCCCTCGAAAGCTACACCAGAGTATTATTGACTACAATTGTCTGCCCATTTGTCTATGGATATAATCTTGTAGATCTATTCAACTTTGTGTTCATCTTCTTCACAATGTAGTTAATAATGCACTAAGGAATCTTGTGCCCTTGTCTGAAACGATGCTCCATGGTATCCCAAAGTGCACCGAGACCTATCCAAATAACAATTTTGTTGCTTCTTTCCCACTAATGATCTTTTTACAAGGAATTAGAATATGTATCTTGTTGAACATGTCAACTACCATGAATGGGTAGTTATGTCCCTTCCTAGTTGTTGGTAAACCACCCACAAAGTCTATGGAAATGATTTCCCGAGGATGAGTGGGTACATGTAATGGATCGTATAGACCCTATTTCCTATTACCAAGCATGTTGATACAACAAATCATGCATCCTCTTATGAACCTAGCTACTTTTTCTTGCATCTTGAGCCAGTATTGCACATGCCTCTACAAGTTGGCCATAGTCGTCCCTATACCAAAGTTCCCTAAAACCTTGGAGGTGTGATCCTCTCTAATTAGTTGGAATCACTCACCTTTAGGAACACATAGCATATTCAGCTTGTAGAGAAACCCATCTTGTAGATGGTAGTCAATGGTGTTGTCACCATCGTGCACATGACTCAGATGTTGCAAGTGTTGAAACACCTCCTTGAAGTCCTCATCCTCTGGATATGCCTCTTTGTATCCATCATGGGTGAATGGCTCCATGTGCATCAAAGTTTTGAAAGTGGTGATCTTTGATGTGGATGGCCTTGAAATCATGTTATCCAGCATGTTTATGCTATATTTCTTATCCTTGATCACAAGATGAAATTATTATAGAAACCCTATCCACTTGTAAGGCTTGGTATGTTGTAGCTTACTCTGAGCATGCACGACTATAGCGACTAGTGATCTGTGTGAATTATTGTCTCCATTCCCATCAAATAGTTCTTCAACTTCTTCATAGCTTGCACCAAGGTATAAAACTCCTAATTGTAGGTAGGGTAGTTAAGAATTGCCCCATGAAATACTTCATAATGGTCGCATACAGGACTTCCTCCCTATATCAAGACCTCTCCCATAACATACCCACTCAAATTTGTCTCCATTTCAAAAGGTCGTTGCAAGTTTCATAATGCTAGAACTGGTGCTTAGATGAGCTTCTTATTTAGATCCTCAAAGGCCTTGTGTTGACCCTTTCCCCACTAGAAGCTCTTTCCACTTACTATCATGGCGTGGAGCGATGTTGATATTGCTGAAAACAAGGCTATGAATTTCCTGAGGTATTGTGTCGCCTCAGAAAAACTCCTAACCTTAGAAACGTTACTAGGAATCGGGCAATTCATGATGACCTCCATCTTCGCAAGATATGTCTTCAGCTCTCCTCCACCTATCACATACCCCAAATACACTAAATATTGTTGTGCAAACTCATACTTCTTTAGATTTTCCAGCACCTGTGTCAAAAGTGATATGTGCTCCTCCAAGGTAGCATTATGTACCAATATATCATCTAAATAGAAAATAATGAATGAGCCTATAAAAGGGAACAATACACCATTCATTAGTCTCGTAAACATATTTGATGCATTGCATATTCCAAATGGCATGACTAACCATTCATACAAATGTGTGGACGGCTTTGTTGTAAGAATGATGTATATATACCAAATTTTCATCCCATGTCTTCAGATGCTTCTAGTTGTATCCCCTCGAAAGCTACACCAAAGTCTTGTTGACTACATCTATCTTCCCATCCATATGTGGATAGAATGTTCTAGATCTCTTCAACTTTGTGTTCATCTTCTCCCACAATGTAGTTCAGAATGCACCAAGAAATATTGTATCCCTATCTAAAATAATGCTCCTTGGTATCCTAAAGTGCACCCAAACCTATCCAAAGAACAAGTTTGTTGCTTCTTTCCCACTAATGGTGTTTTTATAGGACATTACAACACACATCTTGTTGAACATGTCAACTACCACGAACATGTAGTCATGTCCCTTCCTAGTTCTTGGTAGACCTCCCACAAAGTCCACGGAAGTGATTTCCCAATGACGAGTGGGTGCATTTAAGGGATGATATATACCTTATTTCCTATTGTTAGTCATGCTGCTACAACAAAGCATGCATCTTCTTATGAACCTAGCTACTTGTTCTTGCATCTTGGGCCAATACACATACCTCTACAAGTTGGCCACAGTCTTACCTATACCAAAGTTCCCAATAACCTTGGAGGTGTGAGCCTCTCTAATCAGTTGCAATTGCTCACCTTTAGGAACACATAACTTATTCATCTTGTAGAGAAAACTGTCCTGGAGATGGTAGTCAATGGTTTCGTCACCATTGTGCACATGAATCTGACTCTGCAAGTGTTGAAACACCTCCTTGAAGTCCTCATTCTCTGGATATGCCTCTCTATATGCATTATGGGTGAATGGATCCATGTGCATCAGAGTCCTTAAAGTTGTGATCTTTCATGTGGGTGGCCTTGGAAGCATGTTGCCCAACTTGTTTGTGCTACCTTTCTTGTACTTGATCATCAAATGAAACAGTTGTAAAAACCCCATCCACTTGGAGTGTAGCGACTAGTGATCTATATGGATTATTGTATCCTTTCCCATCAAATAGTACTTCCACTTCTTCATAGTTTTCACCAAGGCATAAAGCTCCTTTTTGTAGGTAGGGTAGTTAAAAACTTCCACATAAAATAATTCAGAATGGTAGCATACAAGCCTTCCTCCCTGCATCAAGACTGGTCCCATAGCATACCCACTCGCATTTGTCTCCATTACAAAGGTTAGTTGCAAGTTTTGTAATGCTAGAATGAGTGCTTGGTTTATCTTCTTCTTTAGATCCTCGAAGGCCCTTTATTGACCCTTTCCCCACTAAAATCTCTTGCCACTTATGGTCATGGTATGGAGCGGTGTTAATAATGTTGAAAATGAGGTTGTTAATTTTCTCAGGTATTGTGTTTCCCCAAAAAAATCCTAACCTTAGAAACATTTCGAGGCATTGGGCATTTCATGATGACCTCCATCTTTGCAGGATCTATCTTCAACTCTCCTCCACCTATCACATATCCCAAACACACTAAAGATTGTTTTGAAAACTCATAGTTAATGAGATTTTCCAGTAGTTGGTGCTTATTTAATGTCTCCAACACCTGCGTTAAAAGTGATATGTGCTCCTCCCAGATATCCTTATATACCAATATATCATATAAATAGAAAATAATAAATGAACCTACAAAAGAGCACAATACATAATTCATTACTCTCATAAATGTAGTTGATGCATTGCATGGGCAAAATAGCATGACTAACCACTCATACAAACCTTTCTTAGTTTTGAATGCGGTCTTCCAAGTATCTACTTCTCTAAATCAAACCTGGTGATATCCAAACTTTAAGTTCAACTTGGTGATGTATTTTGATTGGTGTAATTAATCCAGTAGATCATCTATCCTAGACAATGGGTACCTATTCTTGAGCGTGATCTTGTTCGACACCCTATAATTTATACACATCCACCAATTCCCATCCTTCATTGGCATAATGATGATGGGTGGCCCACATGGTGATGTAGTCTGTCGAATGACACTATGTTCCAATATTTGTTGCAATTGTTTCTTCACCTCACTTGCTTCCATAATAGACTACCTATACAACCAATTGTTTCACAATCGGGAATCTAACAATAGCCGGATCCTGTGCTTCACTTCCCTCTTAGGTGGTAACCCTTTAGGCTCCTATAACACATCCTCGTATGCCTATAGAAACTCTTCTATTTTTTGCTTATGATTCTTAGTACACCCCTCCAGGGATGTCGTTCCTCTTACTAACTCTTCTACACACTAATTTTCTCTTTAAAACAATAAAGCATACTTTTTATTGGAACTAATTAATTTCTTCGCTTGGTGATCTGTTTATGAAGATCTTAGATTACTTTTAAGGTATTACATACTCATGTGCATGGATTTTCCTATAGTACTTAGTGCAACGGATCGATAAGATTGCGAATAATATAGACAATTGAGCAATTAAAACAACATAATAGACACACACACATAAACACAGCAAGTTTAATATGGAGTTCACCCAAAACTCTTGGGCTACATCTCCTAGTCAGCCTTCAGTGGTGACCTCTCTATTATGTCTTCAAGAGCAGAGTTTTACAAAATGTGAGCTCAAATTGAGTCTCAACACAACAGATACAAAAAAACAAGAGTTTTCTTGAATCCCTCAAGCCTCTCTGAGTACACAGACTCTCCCTCTCACTCTTTGTCTCTGTCTTTGCTCTGTCTTAGCACTTCTTGTCCCCATCTTCTGTCTTCTGTGGCTTTTAAGCCAATCGGCGTTGCCTGTTTGTTTCCTCTTCTGGGCTCTCTGGCTCCCAGCCTCTATCCACTCAAATCCCCCTCTGAGCATTAGAAATCATTGCTAAACACCTTCAAGGACGGTGGCCACCTATTCTGTAATGGAAGGGACCATCACGCCTTTGAAATCCCAAAAATGGTCGTTCTTTGTTTACACAGAGAAATACACAAAAACACGGGAAAAATCCGCCAAACTGTCGTTTATCGAACTTCAAAAATCATTAATTCCACCCTAGAACTCCATTGGGTCCGCCTTTATATCGTGATCGCATATCCACCATTGATCTGAGTGATCTTGATCCAACGGCTGAGATTCATTTCAGGCGGCGAAGGCGTATGGAGATTACCCGCTTGAAAAGGCAATTCTCCCATGCCAAATGTCGGCCAGCGGATTGGATCGGGTGGAGCCCAGTCCAATACACTTACTGCCTAATGCCCGCCGAAATCCTGCTCATTAGAAACTCAATATATATATATATATATTATATATAATATATATATAATTATCAATATAATATATATAATATATATATATATATATAATATATATATATATATATATATATATATATATATATGTATGTATGTATGTATGTATGTATATGTATGTATGTATATATATATGTATGTATATATATGTATGTAATATATAATGTATATATATATAGTATAGATATAATATATATATACATAATATCTATATATATTATATATATACATATATCTATATGTATATATATACATATATATTATACATATATCTATATGATATATATATTTAGATATATATATATATAGATAGATATGCATGTATAAACCCTTTCGGGTCCAAATTCATCGCTTTATTCGCATTTCGTTTGTTTTTCGTTTATTTAAAGAAAATGCGAAATACAAATCCCTTTTCGGACTTGTAATATTATCAAATATCATCCAAAATCTTAATGGGTCTGGCTATTGCAGTCACATTTGTTATCGGCCCCACTCCTTTGTATTAGTCCAATGCGATATTGCGATGCGATTATATCGCAATCGCATATCGCATAGTCCTCGAGCCTCGGTAGTCCTTATGTGTGTGTTTTGGCGATGCAATGGCGTGAGTAGATCTGGATCGTTGATCTGAAGGCATAGATCGATGGCTCTCATTTAATCACGCCGATCACTATCGCAATTTCTCATAAGGTTGCTTCCGATGGACTCCACCTATCAACGCCGATTGCGATATGCCGACTGGATCTGGACCATTGATCGGCCAGATCTGGTGACTCCTGTGCATTGTTCCTTTGACTTCTAGTAACTCTATTTTTGGCCATTTCTTCTTGTTTTTCCTTCCCGATAGTGTTATCCACCTTTTTAAAGGTTTTTCCCCTATGCGATAATTTTTTATTTTGAAGACTTAGAGGGTGTTTTGCATCCATTTTGGATCACTTGGTTGGCACTTACCAATGAAATTTTATACTTACCTTTATGTGTGTTGATGGTGAATGATTTTTCATCCTAATGAGCCGATACTAGTTGGCTCCCCACATGAATATTGCATCTCACATGTACATGTAGGGACTCCCAAACACGATTCCACATTCATCAAGGGGAACCACATCTAGTTCTACTTCATCAATAAAACAGCGCTAATGTCAAATCTAATTTTCCATTATTTTATTACCTTCAACTTTGCATCCTTATTTACCTATTCCAGTGGATATAGGTTTAGATGGTCACAAAATTCCAACTGCAATTTCTTGACTAGTTATGTTGCAATGATATTTGTGTGCAATCCTGAGTCAAAGAGAGCATCAATCTTGGTCTTCTTGACTTGTATCTTTATATGGAAGAGTTTGGTCGTTTCTTTCTCTTCTTGTTTCTAAAGGCTATTCGGATTCACCTCTTTTTGCACAGATGTATAAATTATCTTCTCTTCCTCTTCCGAGTTGCTCTGAACTTGGTTTCTCAAATCAATGGCGATGAGATTCTTCTTCTTGTTGTCTTTCTTTTTGTTCTTTGGATTAAGCTATGGATGCAAATTTCAACACTTCTCCCATGTATGGCGTCAATGTTGCAGTGGTTGTTGGGATCTTTGACTTGATGTTTCATGGTTGTTGTCTTTTTATCTTTTCCCCCTTTCTACTTCTTCCTCCCCTCCTTAGAAGTGTTATGTTGCTCCTTCTGCTTTGATCCACTTAATTGCACTTTCTGCAGGCCTATGTTTTCTAGGTATTGTGCCTGTACACAAGCCTCGTCCACTTATCTAAGATTGAACAACATCACTTGCTCCCACATATGGCGGTGTAGACCCCCCAAATATTTGAGGAATATATCTGAGTTATTTGGGGAGATACCCAAAATTATGGTCATGTTTTTTAACTCTATGGTATTCTTCTGCACACGTTTCCCCTACTTTTTCTTGAAGTAGTACCACCAGATATATTACCTATCTTCATACCCAATAGGGAAAAAAACTAAATTTATTAGGGTTTTGAAGTCCTCCCACTTAGTCACTAGAGGTTCTCCCTTCAAACTCTAGGTCACTATGTGGCTTTCCCACTAAGTTGGGGTATGGCCCTCCAATTTCAACCTAGAAAATGAAATATTTTGTTCTTCCTCAATTTGATGGACACTAAAATACACTTCCAATTGCTGCATCTAGTGATTTATCTCAAGAGCATCGGTCTCTTCATGTTTTGGCTTGATATCGGCCTTCGCTTTCATTTGAATAGGGATTTTGAATGATTCATGACACTCAAACTAGGTTAATATTTTTTGGATCCTTTCTTCAGTTGGTTCTCTAGTTCTCCTCAATCTCATGATCCCCCTTCTAATTTGTCCTCTACATTATAACCCCCACCTTCTCTAAATATCTCAAGCTTATTGCTCAAGGCCATCATGAGGAGATTTACATTACTATTTATATCAATGACTTGTTGTTCCAGCCACTAAAACCTCTCCTATGTAGGATCATGGTGAGATATTCACAGATTTGTTGGCCATAATTAAGGTTTTATGACTTTTGGCCCAACCAATATAGATCCCGTAAAAAGATCCACAATATACCTAAATAAACCTGGCATTGATACGAATATGTTCTGTAAACTACTGTGGATATTCCACTGGAGAATTTGTCACAACACATTTGATAATATTATACTTAAAAATCTAAATCTACATTATTATAATTTTATTTCTCTATAGATTTATAGATCTATAGATTATTGTTAATATTTTATGCATGTGAATTAAAATTATGTTGAAAAGAGAGAATAATGAAATAAAATCTTACACGCACATTGGACACAAGATATGACCTAGAAAACCCTTTCAGGAGAAAAAACCCAGTGGGAAGGTGAGGTTGCTCTGCTTTCTTTCTCTTAATAGAAAATGTCTACAAGTAAAAAAAACTATGGCTTGTGGCTTGTGCATTATTACAGTGCACAAATCCTCTTTGTGTGCTCTATCTTCTATCCCTCTCGACCATTTTTTCTAATCTATCGAACAAATGCCCTCAAAAGAATGGAACCCTTTTTCCTCATAGTGGCCAAGTTATAACACAAGCTGATAGCCTACTAGTGGTTAGGTTTGACTACCTCAACTCTTAACAAGAGTTACAATATAGACTCTTCTAGAGTCTTATCATCATAATCATGTGGCTAGCCCTTTCTCCATGATTTATGGGGTATGGCGTGGCATCCTCTCGAATTATGGTTGTAAAATTAGGAAGCTCAACTTCTAAGCAGCATAACTTCCACATACAGACTCCAATTGACATGATTCTTGCACCATTGGAAAGATCTGTATGTGTAGAATAGGAAAAAGGATGTGGTGCTAAAGCTTGAAATTTTTACCCCCAAAAAATGTCATTCAATGCCTCAAAATGATCTCAGAAGGTTTCTTACCTTAATTTTCCAAATTGGGCCTCGCTGTAAAAAGGGTCCTATGAGTTGATTCGTACACTTTTTCCACTCTGAAAGCATCAATATGGATGACAAACAATATAGTGATCTAATCTGGTTCATCATATAAATTAAATGGTTTATAAATACTGATAGACATAAATCCAATCCATTATAGACATCGAGACACTTACCTTATGATATATCTTATATTATCAAATTTATAATAAAAAATAAAATAAAATATATATATATAATATATAATATATAATATATATATATATTATATATATAGATATCTAATTTAAATTAAACTTTATTTTAAATTATTGTTATTAAAAGGGTAGCAAGAGGGGAGTGGTTTTGGTGGGAGAGGGGATTTTTTACCTTGGAGAACAATATGAACATACTTGTTCTTGGGGATTGGGACATGATTCTAATAACCAACTGGAGGCTTTTGAGTATTTCAAAGACTCTAGTAGTATCGAAAGGCATAGGCATCTTGATAGTCATGGGAGATTCCATGACCATCCTTCAACACTTCATTGTGAGATCTTATCCCATGGATCTCAAACATTTTCCTAACAAAAATGTTTTTTTTTTTTTTTTTTTTTTTTTTTTTTTTTTTTTTTTTTTTTTTTTTTTTTTTTTTTTTTTTTTTTTTTTTTTTTTTTTTTTTTTTTCAAAGTCCCATGTTCTAAGATGCAACAATAAAGAAAGAGTTGATCAAGTAGTTAGACAAGGAAAAACATTGGCTAAGGGGAATCTAATAGTGAATGGGATTATTAGCCAATCCCCCACCCATAGTTTGATACCTCTTATTAAATTGGATATTTGTCCTCCCTCAAGTTTGGTGAGAAGAGGATGCATGCCTCAAGCATGCAATAACAATGTTCAATTGAATATATCGTGCATGTTTTTTGTGTTATTTTCACACAACGTTCTAAGTGAAAGGTCAATTAAAAATGGTGTATTCACAAGGATACAACAGCCCCTCATGTTTGCACAATTTGTTGGTGCCCTCGCTTAAAGGAGAATCCATTAGCATGTTCCCTTTCCAACATGGTATGATGTGATTTTGATGCATGTACCTGTATTGATGATGGAAAAAGGGATTCAAGGTGGATTAAGTTTGATGAATCGAGGTATTTGGAATTATTGTGACTTGTAATTGCTACTAGTATGGTTATTTGTCGATGAAATGTGTCATATGAGGCACAAGAGATCCATTTTGGAACACATTGTTAGGTCCTTTACGATAGGTTTTATCCCCCCACCTCCCAAATTTTCCTAAAATTTATGGTAAAGTTAGGTTGGAATTAAGTTGTGGGAACCATTCGTATTGTCTATGCTAGCTTTTGGGTGGCCTAAATTATTTAGTCTCTAAGCCCCCTCCAATAGGCTTGAAGGTATTTGGGAGGACTATCAGGTGCTAGTCACCCTTGTTATTTCTTTGCACCGGATAATTGAGTTGAAGGCTAAAATATCAAAATGGAGGATGAGATGGCTGCCCTATGAACTCAAATTGAGGACTTGAACCAGAAGATGAATCTAGACCATCCCTCCACTTTTAGTATTTCCTCATGTGTCAACTCAAGGTATATACTAGATTGAATTTTGTTAATCCAGCTTAGAATGTTGACCCTTTCCCATGATAGGATGACAAATAACTTTGTCAAATAGAGAAGTTTAGTGGAGAACATATGAATGGAACAATGGACAGATTATAATATTTTCAAATAGGCACAATTTAGGTAAAAGAAGGACCATAGAGGAAGTCCTATTTTGTCTTATTGTCTAAGTTTTGTATTAGATTTTGTCATATTTGTATCTCTGGTTGTATATTTATGACCCCAACACAATTTTTATAAAATACAAATTGACGATTTAGGTTAAAAAAATAAAATTATTATTATTATTATTGTGTTAAGAGGCATTCTCCATCCCAGTATGGTAGAGGACGTTGTAAAGTTTAACATTTTGACTCAGTCAAAATAAAATTAAAATTAAAAAATAAACAGAAACATAAAATTAATAATTATAATTATAATTAATAGTGAAACCAACCCAGATCCATCCTAACTTTGGATCTACCAAGTGTCGAGAGGGATCAAATATCTTGAGATGTAGACCTATTTTAGAGTGAAAAGATATTTGATCCCTCTTGGTGCTTGGTAAATCCGAAGTTAAGATGGATTTAGGTTGGTCATTAATTATATAAGGAATTAATATATAAGTTAAACATATATATACATCTAACAAAAAATGTAAAAATAAAAACAGAGTAAAGTAATAATGATCAATAACAGTTCAATGATACTTAGTGCACATCACATTTTTTTAATTAAATTGAAAAATAAAAAGGGTGTAACTACGTCGAGATAAATCTCAACCCTCTATCTTGGCTACTACTAAAAGTATTTAGTGGATATTTCGTGGAGATTAAATCCCTACCATCCACCTAATAATTATTAATTACTAAATAAAAATTCTAGAAGCCCTATTCTAAAATAAGCATGCTTATCAACACAATAATTATATTAAAATAATATCAAATGACATCTTAATATTAAGAATATGGTTCTTTTAAGTTATACTTAACACCCATCATGCATAGACTAATTAGTATGTGTGGGGTTTAGTCTCTACCAGGTCACAAGTGCAAATCTCATGGGGATGGGCTGAGGCTGGGAGCCAACTTTGTGGGAATTAAATTATACCAAGGCACATCCAAGCTTGACCAACCTTCGCACAATCCTGGTGATAGCATCCCACTAGTGTAAATTAATTAATTTGTGTGGGGTTTGGTCTCCACCAAATCACAAGTTCAAATCTCATGGGCAAGGGCTGAGGATGATAGCCACCTTTAGGGGAATTTAACTAGGGCATCCAAGATTGACCGAGTTTCACATAATCCTAGTGATAACATCCGACTGGTGGGTAGATCATTCTTCCATCACATGTTGGGGCTAGCGTTGTCCTAGACTCGACCTAGTTTGA
>APFE030093229.1:0-11517 GCA_000404065.3 Pinus taeda | reverse complement strand
ATACATACATATATACATACATACATACATATATATATAGAATGAGGATTTTGTATTATATTCAATCATGCACTTATAATGCAATAAATACATCATGAAGTACAAATCTAAGTTAACAAAATTTCATATAGATCCCTCTGATCCAAGAGTACTACAACCTCATCTAGAGGATCACTATTTTGAACGTCAAAATAGGAGGGGGGATTGTAGGTGTACACCTTACAAAAGTGCCCCAGCAAAAAAGAAGATTTACAGACCATTCCAATACTGATTAATTATATGGCCCTTTGCCAATATAAACCCATCTACTATCTAAGTTCAATTAAGTTTGGGTAGTTGACATATTTTGAATTGTCTTTAGATTAATTAAAGTATTGACTTGTTCTCGAAGTTCTTGAAATTGCTTACGTAAAGCATCCACTTCCTCTTCATTTTCACTACTTTTGTTTTCGCTACTTAAAAATCCTCTGTCACCTAGGATGTCGATGCAATGTGTTCATTGTGTTTTAATTCATGAGTCGAGATGTCCAGTTGTAGAGAATATATCATCTCCACAAGTTGGGTTATTGCCTTATTATGGTTGCACCCCATAATGACACTAACAATATGTCCAACAACAATGATTTTCACCAAGTAGAAAATACAATGATTCAATGTTTTGAGAACAACATGGAGTCGACAAAACCTAGCTTGAAATTGTATTAGATAAGAGCCTTTGGGATCTCTCACAGAACCCAAGGAGAAATTCGGTGGAAACACCCCATGTTCGCCACAATCCCTCAACCACCAAATTTCCAAGCTAGTTGTTAGCTCCCCCAACTAAAAACTTGCCAAGAACTTAATTTTTCTACATAAATATCCCCAGATAAACCAGAGAATATTCCAAATACAAGAGCCCTTGATGCCTCTCACTAAAACCAACATGCAATTAGGTGGAACCTCACTAAATTCTTCACAATCTCATTACTAACCAATTAGCAAACTATTAGTTGGCTTCCTCAACTAATAATTTTCCACGAACAAAATATACCCACCATAATCTCCCTTATTGAACACCCCCAACTAAATATACAACACTATTCCATAATTCCAAACAGGCACAAGAGACTCTTTTCACCCAACTTTTGAGGTTTTTCTCATTCAAAATTACTATCTCCACACTACAAACATGCAATTGAATAATTAAGTGATCAAATTTATAAGTAACATGTGCATTTATTGTGCCATGAAGAGGATGCCTCTGCAGAGAAATAAAGCTTGACGTCTCCCTACTGATGATGATAACATGATCTTGGGTCGTAGGGAAAATGTCCCATTATCAACCAAAATTCAATAATACTCAGGCAAACTTTCCATGGCTTAAAGAATGCCCAATATTATCACCTTAGTTGCAAACTTAATTCCTTTGTTCCTTGATATCAAGGGAAGGGCGATGGCAAGATAATCCTGAGCCAAACCTTCACATTAATCCCACATGTGAGAGACCACTAAGCAGCATTACTCTTCATAATTGTCCCTTGCCCGAGAATGATATCATCCCACCTATGCTAAATTTGAAATGAAGGGAACTTTGTACTTCGATGTCAAAGAAAGATTATCATCTTGTATTGCACAATTCGAATAGTGAGTGGGATATAAGTACTTGCCTTATCTGCATGCTTACTAATAATTGGGTTGTCACATTGCCCATAGCCCCCTTTAATTTTTTTATTTAATTGTATTCTTTTTAATTCTATTCTTGATTTATCACAAATCGATTTGAGTTTGCCTTCATAAATTAATCTCACAATAGGGAGTTGGACTCATTGTCGGAATTTAGATTATGATCAAATCCCCTTCAAATTTTGATTTTGTCACGAATATGGCCGTTTTGAAAGCGACTCCAAGAAATCCCTCACTCGAATGGGGCCCGATCCATCTGCAGATAAAGGAGATCAATGGCAGAACCAATGATCAGGAGGAAACAAAGGTAGATCTATGGGGGATAAGAATGAAAATGCTCAAAATAAAAATGGGCATCATTATCAACAAACCCATTTGATTTCTTGTAGAATTAAGAAGAAAATGAACAGGAGGACCCAAACCCTAATCTGAATAAAGGTAATTTCAGTGAGGAAGCAGTAATAGAGAAGCATGAAGATGGGGAAATGAATGAAGCATGGGAGGACCCAAACACTAAGAAAAATGTAGATCTACATAAAACTAAGTATATTCTTATAGAGTCCCAAATTGTTCCAACTCCCATTAATGAGACTTCTCCCCCTGCGTCCAATAATGCTAAAGGAGGTCCCTCCACTATGGGAGTAATCACTCAAAATTTGACACAATCTCTAGTCTGGGCAGATGAAGAGAGTAGCCACGAAATGAAAAGCAGCAAAAAACTCAAGGAAGGACATTCAAGAAGATGGATCAAGAAAGAGAGGCAGATTAAAATAAGAAATTGGGTAATCAATAGGTAGACCACCAAAATTTGAAAGCCAAAAACTTTTGAAGGAGAAGAAATACCAAAAGAAGGAGGATGTTCCCACAAAAATCCTCCTAAGAAATGATGAAAGTTTGTCTTGAAATATAAGACGTTTGAGAAGCCCCGTAAAATCCCTAGTGGTTAAGGATTTGGTGAAGCAAGAGAAGTCTTGGATTCTCCTTCGTTAGGATACCAAGCTCGAGGAAAAGGAATCGAATAAGGAAACAAAGTCATTTTGGAGAGACAGTAATGGAATAACGATAGACTCAAGAGGAGTCCCAAGGGGTCTAGGAATGTATTGGTCTGAAATCCACTTTAAATTAATTGATAGTATGAAATCCCAATTCTGGATAACATCTCCTCTAGAAAGAAGGGACACGAGTGAGCGAATCTTTGTCATTAATATATATGCTCCCTCATAATATGGTGATAAATCAGAATTTTGGGATACCTTAAATTATATGAAAGAGAAGGCTTGACATACCAATTGCATAATGGGGGGATATTTCAATACAATATTAGTATCTGCATAGAAGCACAAAGCATATCATGTTCGGGATCCCTTCGAAGAGCGTATGGAAGATATGATAAGTGAATGGGATTTTGTGGACATCCCCTCGAAGTTGCTAAATTCATCTGGAAATATCACAATAGTGGAGACAACCATATAGAAACTCATTTGGATAGGTTTCTAATTCATAATAGTTGGTTGTTGAGGGGAATACACAACAACATAATAGACAAATAGCACCTAAAATAGCATCGAAATTTAGTGTATTCGAGTCCACGAATTAGACACTTTTTCTGACGCAAAAATGGGCGCAACTAGTTATGTTTATCATAGCGCCTAAAATAAAGTTGGAAATAACACTGAGAATAGTGCATGTCGTAGCATTGTAAATGACAATGCCATAAATAACATCATCAATAGTGTCATCTATAGCGCTAGAAATAGCAACAACAATAATGTCGGCCATAGCAATGGCATTAACGTTGGAAATAGTGCCAGAAATAGCAACGAAATATTAACAACAAAAACACTGGCAATAGAAATGTTAATAGTGCCGGAAATAGTTCTAGAAATTTCATCAGAAAATACACCAAAAGTTGCGCTAGAAATAGCGCCAAAATTTGCTTCCAATTTGGCTTCGAGTTTGGCTTCTAGTTTTACATCCAATTTTACTTCTCTTTTTGCTTCTACTTTTGCTTCTAGTGTGGCTTCCAATTTTTCTTCCATTTTTGCTTCTCTTTTTGCTTCCAATTTGGCCTCCATTGTTGCTTATTTTTTTGCTTCAATTTTTTTTATTGTTTTGCATATAGTTAATTTAATATGTTTTATTTCAATTTAATTAGTTAAATATATCATGTCTCTTAAATAAGTTATATGATTATAAAGTAAGTCATATGAATGCATTTGAAATATTTTATAGGATAACATTTATAAAGAATTTTTAGTGAAATAGTCATCCATACAAATTAACAACCTCCTTATGCTTATTAAATCTCCATCAAAATAAACTCTACAACATCTTCTATATATAAAATAACAAGATTAATTATTTGTAACATGATAAATGTCTATAATTAAAACAAGTGAGTAAAAATATTATATATATAATATATATATATATATATAGAGATAAAGAGAGAAGATGAAAGAGGAGAGAGAGAGATTTATATATATTTTAACTGAATTTGACAACATCCATCATGAGTTGTAAATCAAAACTACCATACATAATAAATATGCATCCAAATCATCAACCATTGATAAAGTCATCATCAAATATAACTAAAACAAGTGAAATTCACATATACTAGTAGATAAATGACATATGAAAATGATACATGTCCAACAGTCAACATAAGTCAAAATAATACATCATGTAACCAAGATATAAATAAAAACGATAAATTATGTAAGAAAAAATGATACAAGTCAATATGATACGTCATGTCCAAATGATACAAGTCAAAAATATACAACTCAATAATATAGTATTGGAGCCAATGAAAATGATACATATGATATTAACCATGAAAATCAACATCATAACAATATATCAAAAATGATCCATGATGCAGTCTATATGATCATGAATGCCACTTGCTGCTACCAACAATTGGTTCATCACCATCGTGATCATCATCATCATCATAATTGTCATCATTTGTATCGACATCAGCCTCGTTGTCATTTATATTTATATCATCATGAGCATCATCTTCCATCTCAAGGTCGAGCCCGACGTGATATGGGTCTATGTGATGAGGATCATTTGAATCTTCTGAAGGATCATTGTTGTGCAAAAAAACATTTAAAAAGAAAATGTACTATTTATTTCATGCAATAATTAATTTCTCTATTATATATCTCCAATTACAACATATGAAATGAAACGATAATCCTATTACACCATATCAAAGTGCACGTATGATAATAAAATTTCAAATAAGTTAGAACTAAGATGCCATTCCAATGAAGATTTCAAGATCTAGTGGGAGAACAACCAGAGCTCAGAGGGAGGATGAATAACTCTTATTTAGATCTATGATTATCATGCTAATAGGTTAAAAAGGAATCAAACATCAATACAGAGCATCATATTGAATTATGTTTGATATTAGAATTAAAAGTGACAGTACTTAAAACTTGTAAATCAAAGCACTAAATGAATTCTACAACTTATATGACTTTCGTTTCAAATATGAAGGCAAAATATACTTATGGAATTGCACAGGAAAAACATCACTAGGAAAACTGACTGATAAGCATCACTAAAAGAATCTCTGATATAAGAGTTCAAATACTTCCATCTTGAAATCTATATTAATCTCAAAATGGAGTCAAATATAACACAAGTCTTTTTCTTTAGAAACCAACCCTTCTCTCCACTTTTTCATCTAATTTATACAAAAATTAGATAAGCTTTTAGATCCATAATATCTGGAAAGTTTTAATTACAAAATACTAAAAATATATACATATCTTGATGACTTTAAATTAAACCTGAAAAATGCATTTGCAAGAAACAAGTGATGTGTTGACACTTTGAAACATAATCCACAGGGGCAAAAAGTAGGCATGTAGCTAAGATTCTGTTGAAGATGTGGATCCATATTGGTTCTTGACAATTTGGAACAAAACCTAGAAAACCTCCAATTTATAGCCCCAATATCCTAATTTGATATTGATTGGCCTACTCAAATTAGCAATTTCCTTTTGATATTTGCCCTGACTTTACCCTATCTTTCCAAGATAATTCTTATTGTATAAATATACCCTCTAGAAATATTTGACAAAATCTATATCCTTATCGTTGTCAAAATTGTGTTGTCAGGAATTATTATTCAAGCACTAACAAAATATCTAGGTATAAATTGTCAAAATCAAAACATTGAAAGTGTTGAGAAACTATCTGGAAGCATTGTTAATAACAAAACAAAATATCAACATTGTCAACAACAAAATCAAAGGTCGGCACTGCAAAAACATCTGGCAACACTGCCTTTTCGTTGCTCATTGTAATGTTTTTGTTGCTTCTAACAAGAGGTCCACATTGCTTGATTTAATTTGTTTTGTCTTTTTGCTTTTCTTGTCCTTGGGCCCTTGTTTTTCTCCTTTACTTTGTTTCTAGGTATTCTTCTTTTTATGGGAACTTGAAGCTTCCTCTTTGTTGATTGTTAAGTCCCTCAAAGGTCTATCATCAAGATCGAAGACTTGATCCTTCAAGGTTGGATTCTGCTGCAATTTAGAGTTGAGCCTAAGATTATTTGTGGGCCTTGTATGGGGTTTTCTCATCCCATACATCTCAGCTAAAGTAACCTCTTTTTCTTTCTTTCTCTGTACAAATTCAGATGATTTGGTTTGACCCTCTAAATCCCTTGTTTCACTAAGTTTTACTTCTAAACCCTCTTCATGTTTATCACTGTGAAACTTACTAGTAATGTTCTCTTCTGGAAACTCTGGAGCTTTTTCTTAATGGGAGGTTGAAGGATTTTCCTCAAGAACCCTCTTACCCTTTATTACATATACCCTTTCTACCAATGGAATAAAAACAAGGTTTTCAATGTGTTTGTCCATGGAAGCTTTCCTTATGTTTGTAGGTTGGATATAGGAGGCTGATTGTTTTGGAATTTCAATAGTCTATACAAGGTTGTAAACCTTTCTTTGCTTCTTTATTTGTTGTTTTTAGGATTGGTAGAAACTGACTCAACAAACCCTCCCAAAAATAATAAATGCTCCCAAGTTCTACCAATTTACCTCAGGTGATTAATAATTAGCATTTTAATTAAACTAGGGGTGGCAAGATGCTAGCTCCCTATAATACTAGTGTATCCCCCTTATTGTTATCGTTGCGCCCATGTAACGCCCATATTGTTATTTTTGTTCCCCATAGAAGCCCACTATTGTTATTGTTGTGCCCTTACATTATTATTGTTAGGTAGGCTCTGATTATATTGTGACCCCTTAAACTCCTATATATAGAAAGGAGGTCTTGTCATTTGTATCATCCAAGAATCGTTCATTTATGTAATGTAAAGGAGGTTTCTCTCGCAAAGAGGATAATTTTTAAGTCGTTGATCTATCTATTTCTGAGTTGGTTGCATAACATTTTATATAAGAGCTTTGGATTCTAGGGTTTTGTTACTTCAAATAGGTCATCGTGGAATTTTTGCTATAATTTTTTTTATATGAAGTTTCAGAATCTAAAATTGCAACCATCTGGGGCCGAAATCTTAGTGAACTTTTTTTCGGAATTTCAGATCTTGGTTTGCTATAGTTGTTGAGATATGGTCCAAGGAAGTTAGGGTTTTTTCATGATCCATAGTTCGGTATCAAACAAGTGACTAAGGGAAAATCACCATAAATTTCCCTTCAAGCATCGGATTAGAATTTTACAAAACGTGATAGAAAGAGAATAGAATTTTGTTTCTTGTTTATCAATTTCAGGGCCGAATTAGGAAAAAGTGATTTGTGGCATTATGTACAAGTTCATTCTACTGAACCAGTCCATAATCAGGTCATTGTGGGAGATTTGACATAATATTACCTTGAAGAATTCTATTGTGGTCTGACTTGTGGTGTTGGAAAGAAGACTCATAGGGCTACCACAAGAAGGAATTTCAAACTTTGGAGATCCAAAATTACATATTTATAATCATTTAAAGATCAAGCTCCTAAAAGCAAGAAAAAGGTGTGTATTTTTTTTTAATTGCATAACTTTTGTTTGAAAAATCAGTTTGAGGTGATTAAAGGGGAATAGTGAAGAATAGATATTGTTGTTTGATTCCAAAATGCCTCGGAATAATAATAAAAAAAAATGGATACCCCTAGTAAGCAACCAGAAATATCTTCTTTGATGCATGAAGAAGAGGAAGAAATGCAGCATGATATATCAAATTTATGAAACCAAGTGCAACAAATTTCTCTCTCAAAAAAAGTAACAAAAAAAGGATTGGAAGCCATGATGAATGTTAAGATAGATGGTACAAAAAGGGAAATGGGATTTTTTAATGATGGTTTAAAATCAGACATGGAAGCAATGATGAATGTCAAGATAGAGGGGTTGAAGGAAGGTTTGGAAAAGCTGCTAGAAGAAAGGCTTCCCATGGGTGACAAGGTAATCCATGAAAATAATGATGAGGACAAAAGGAATATGGATTATGATTTTAGAGACTCCAATGTGGAGTCTAAGAACCACCACATTCCAAATATAGATATGAGGAAGTTTGATGGAAAGGATCTGGTAACATGGATACTACAAATGGAGCAATATTTTGATCTACAGGATGTGCAACCCTCACAAAAGGTACATATTGCATCTTTATTTTTAGAACCCAATCAGTTTGTACGGTATAGACAGATTTTTTCTCGTAAACCACTTGTCACCTAATCAATTTTTATGGAGGAAATGATAGCATGTTGTGAAGATACAAAGAGAAATGCCTTCTTTAGCCAATTGATAAATCTCAAACAAAAGGGTTCAATAGCGGAGCACATTGAAAACTTCCAAAATTTGAATATTAGGGTAATCGATATTCCAGAGGAGCATAGGATTGATTTATTCATAGGGAACTTAAAAGATAACATCCAACATTAGGTTTGCCTTTGGGAACCTGATTCATTGGAGAAGGCATTCAGGGTGGCAAGAAAAATTGAAAGCAAAATTATGGCAACAAGGAATTCTGCCACTCACAACTATAAAGATGGAAGTGTTGTTGCTCTTGGTCTTCCACAACCTACAAGTTTGTGATCTGAATTTGGAACTACTTGAAAAAGGTTTGCAAGGTATTCAATTCAGTAGTACACATGTTTAAAAGATTCCCATGTCTTGCAGTAAAGAAACAAATGAAATTTTCAGCTGTTTATGATCCATTCAAGCATAGCAGAATTATTTCCTTTTACTGTTTAACACATCAAAACAATTTTTTTCTGCAAAATAAATCAACCATAGATGAAAAAGAAGTTGATGAAGCAGTTCACCCCTCCTAGGCTACATCTGTTGGGTCCAAGGCTCCCAAATGGGTTAGTCCTCGTTTTAATTAAATGCTAAAAATGAATTTACAGCTGAATAGAAGTCTCTACAGGTGAAATAGACTGTAAAATCATATTCAGAACACATGAATCCTTCAGGATTGACCGCTGGTTCACCTCCAATGGATACCTGCAACCACAAACAGTTCTCACAATACTGGGCCTTGGTGGCTCCTAGAACTTCCACGGCTCCAAACCCTATTCAAATGACGTCTGATGGCTAAAAGACCTATGCCAATGGCTTCATAACGTCCAAAATACCCAAAATCCAAAAAAAAAATTGTCCAAAACCGCCTTTCCTAGCCAAAGTTATGGCCATTTAATGATAACTGCGAGTTTCCCCTAAAAGAACTCCAGCTAACTTTAGTGGAGCTCCGCCAATTATGGCGGGACCGCCAAATTTGGCGCTCTGGAAAATAATCCGCCAACTAAAACTACAATTAACTGACCGTTGGCGCATGTGACTGCAAAAATCTCGGCGGTTTACCTCGGATTCCATGCTGGTGGTTAGGGTTAGCCCTCGGTTCTCGGCCCCAGGGCATATGGTGTGGGGGCCGGCCCCCTTCTTTTACCGCCCAGTTCAAAATTAAATTTTAAATATATTAACCTCCGCCCTTTTAACAAATCCAGTTGTATAGCCTAACGGTAAGGCTTGTGTTTGATAGGCGGGAGGTTGTGGGATCGAACCTCATTGCCACCATATTTTGAAACGTGCCCATAAACCTGCTTACGTCACCTGAGCCACATGGCGGCCTCCGGGCTTTCCACGTGGCGGATTTTGATTGGCCCATTCAAAGGAATATTCCCAAGGAATATTACGTGGAATATTTTTTTTTTTTTTTGAAAATTCAAAAATTAAGGGTTATTGGGCGATTTTGTTTTTGACGTAACTTTCACATACAACGACCGTTTTTCGAACCGTTTGCGGTGCTGGAATCGGGAGGAAGAGATCTATTTATTCATTTAGGTTTGAGCCAATTTTGATCACTTTAAATTTTGAGGATTTTACAACACTTGGGACATGAGCCCCTGATCACGCCTCCCCATTGGGAAGCTTTTGGACCCCAAAAGCCTTCAACTACCTGTTAAAGAGGTGAGGGTACAGTGCCCTCACTCTGTCCACCTCCATCCACTTTTCCTTGTTCGGTTTGTTGCCTTTGAAACCAACCCGAACATAATCTACATTGCCTCTCCTTGAAGTGCGTGTCCTTCTGTCAAGGATTGTATCTTCTTTCAGCTCATCTAAATATTCTGGCGAGAAATATTCTATAGATGGCAGCTGAATAGCGCTTTCATGATCAGCGATCAAAGGAGGTTCATACAAATGTAAGTTCTCCACATTAACAACAGAATACATTTGCATGTAGGAAGGCAAATCTAATTGAAAAGCATTATTTCCAACCTTCTTGAGGATTTTGAATGGACCACAACGAATAGGCTTCATCTTTTTACCTTCTCCTTGCATCCTTTCCTTACTAATGTACAGCCATACCTCATCCCCTTCTTGAAACTTGTGATCGACTCTATGCTTGTCGTGTCTTTCCTTGTACTTGCCTTGACTTTTCTCAAGTTGTTCTTGAATTTGCTGATGTGTTTGCTGAATTCTTTCAATGAAGGAACGAGCTTTGTCAACATCACTATGTCCCTCAATGGCGACATCTTTCTCAAGAATGAAATCAAGAGGCGATTTTGGCAAGTAACCAAAACAAGCTTCAAACGGTGAGGTGTTTGTGGAAGAGTGCTTGGCACGGTTGTAAGCATGTTGTATGTAGTGCAAATGTTCATCCCAAAGCTTGGGATGCCTGCTGCAATATCCTCTCAAGAGGTGCACAATGGTTCTGTTCACAACTTCAGTTTGTCCATCTGTTTGCAGATGGAAAGCAGTTCTTTTCTTCAACTTTGTGTCCATCATCTCCCATAGGTTGGACCAAAAATTCCCCACAAATCTGGAATCCCTGTCACTAATAATGGAAGTAGGCAAACCAAAGTGAATCCATACATGATGAAAAAATAATTCAGCAGTTTGTTCAGCAATTATAGTTTTCTTACAAGGCATAAGTATACACATTTTGCTAAACCGATCAACTACTACATATAAATAATCATGTTGCTTTCTAGATTTTGGCAAACCTCCTACAAAATCCATAGAGATGCTCTCCCATGGTCTAGAAGGTATCGGCAAAGGAGTATACAAGCGAAGCTTCCTATTACTAGGCTTGTTGGTAGCACATAATGAACAACCTCTTATGAACCTTGAAACAGAATCTACCATGCGAGGCCAATAGCAATACCTCTGTAGATGTGCAACTGTTTTGCTTACACCAAAATGGTCAGCAATAAGAGAAGAATGAGCTTCTCTTATGACATTTATTCTCTCCCCCTGTGGTATACACAACTTTCCCAAATGAAACAACAAATTGTTATGCATGTGATAGTCATTTTCCTCTACATGATTCCCTTTACTCAAGCTAGCATACACATCTTTAAAGTCATCATCAGATGCATACTGTTCTAT
>APFE030093220.1:30233-41975 GCA_000404065.3 Pinus taeda | reverse complement strand
GTAAGACATTTAAAATGTATATTTGATTAATGTTAAAAAATTCATTTATGTACAAGTTAATTGAACTTTTACTATTTCATGTTACAAGCAAAAGTCAAATCTTCTTAACCGTGAAGATCAACTATTTATAAATGATTGTGAGTTCATCCATATTGATAGTTGGGCAAAAGATGATAGCTATATGTCTATGATTTTTAATCGAGTAGATGGAAAGAGTCATAGCCAAATACTGACTTATGATGTTGTTGTGAGAAAACTAACATATGAAGACAAAGAAGCAAAAGGAGATATAGTTAACATTCATCAAAAACCACAGTTATTGATTAACTATATTATAGACATATGTTCAAATGAAGGAGATTGGGTTCTAGATTTATTTTTTGGCTCAGTTAAGTTTTATTATATGGAATTGAATTTCAATATGTTTTCTTATTTTATATGTCATTGTACTAATTTACTTCATTATTTCTTTTGTGCTTGATAATTAGGTACAACATTAGCATGTTGCCTTCAAAAAAGAAGAAATTGCATTACCATTGAAAAAGATCCAATACAGTGCAATTTTATTCAGCAAAGAATTAATGCTCTTCAATTTCTTCCAGATGCAATGCAAGAAATTGGGTTGAAGAAAGGGGCCTTTAGTGAATCACGCGTGGCAAAAAAGAAAAAGGAACCCCAACCACCATTACACGGAATGATTAGAAAGGCATACATTGGGAGATTCGCGGACATCAAAAATCCATTAGAAGAAGAAAATGAGCAAAATGAAGCAGAAAATACTGTGGAAGAAGACAATGATGAAACTCTTGAGGACCAAGAGTTTGGAATACGTGACATTGTTGATTAAATTTAAGTTATGCTTAGAAATCAAGCTCATTTTTTGTAACTATTAATTAGTTATACTTGTAATGTTTTGACTTTGATATTTTATGAGAAGAATAAGCACTCAATTAAGGCTGGTATGCTTTCAATATTTGTATTATGTGATTTTCGCATTAATTTTTATGTTAATCAGTATTTTTTGAAAAGAAAGTGATTTTTTTTTTTTGACATGAAACTCATAAAAAAAAAAAAAACAAACAAACAAACAAACAAACAAACTATTATTTAACCATTTTTAGTTAAAGTTTTCCTATAAAAATTGTGATTTTGACATGTCATTTCTAGCAAAATATTATCAAAATGTGTAGTTTTTTAGTTATATTTTTGTTGAAAATGGTTATTTTTATGTCAATTGTTAAAAATTATTGTTTTTTAGAGACAATTATTTCATATGGATTGAAAAATTAATTAATGATGTATAAATATGTAGAATATCAAAAATTCAAAATATCGACCTTCTTCTTTAAATATGCAAAACAATAAAAACCTCACTACAAATAAAATAAATAAATAAATTAAAAGAAGAAAATATGAAGAAGAAGACCACTTCAAAATTATTAAATTTAGAGAAAATAATTATTTACATTTCATACATTAGAAAATTTAAAGTCAAAAAATAAGTCTTTTAAAAAAATGGCCTAATGCAAAATTACCACTTTTTTAAATTAGCATGAAAATCACTACCATTCTAAAACGCAATGTACATAAAAAAAAATTAAAGTGCCAAAAGCTATGCTCTAAAAAAAACATGTGTGTTCTGCATCACCCCTTTTCAAAATCAAGTCACTTTTTTGCTATCTCTACAAAACGGGTAACAGTATCAATTCCCGTTTCAAAGTTTACATTGTTTTGATATTTCATTCATTATTACTGTATGTGTTTGCTTCATCAAACTGCTACCAAAGGAACAAAAGAGATAAGAACATAAATGTTTGGGTTTCTTCAAGGGCCAAAAGCTCTCCCACTTGGAGAGGAAAACCCATGCGTAAATTCTTCTTATAGAAAATACATTGATGAATACCAAGACCATGACTCTTGACACACTTTGCCTCTCCAAGACCAAGATACTAATCCTCCTTTATGTCGATGCTAAGATCATCCTCATTGCTACACCATTGAATGCCTTCATAACAGGATTATTCAAATCGTTTGCTAATGCATCTCTCATTCTATTGATATCATTATTGCACTTAGATAGAAGAGATCACAAGATCATAGTCTATAGCTACTATGATTATGGTTATGTCAGGATTAGGTTACTGCTCCTAGTAGCATGTCAGCATTGCATCACACCGACTTTGAGAGCTTGTGGTAACCAATAAGACTGTGTGTCTCTTTTCATAGATATGTCGAGGATCTCCCCCATCATGTGAGCTTATTTTATGGTAGCCGAGATAATATAGGTCATCTTCATATAACCCTAACTACTATAATACATTGTGTCAAGGCTACTACAGGTATATCACAGTATGTGAGAAGGCCAAGGGTATTCATAGTGACTGCATCCTCATGCCGAGAATCATTACTTCACTTGAATGCCCAGATCACATGCTACCCGATCTGCTCTTATCTATCTGAGGACATCACAGGTATGTCGAGAGCATTAGTTCTGTTGTTGAGATATATCTACACAGATTTGTATAAAGATGTTGAGGTTGTAATCACAGAAGTATATCTAGCCCAGATCTCATGATGGTGTTGTGTCTCTATCCACAATCTTACATATCTAAGGGCTTCTCCTTCTAGTTACAGGTATGCCGAGAAGATATAGGATTGGGTTTTGTTGCTCTGTACACCCATCCAAGGAGGAAACTGAAACATTAGACCTACCTTACCTTAATGTTGATCTTCTTCTCTGACTGCAGCTTCTTTTTCCTTGACTGCGGCTCCTTTGAACGAAATTTCAGAGGCATCCGAAATTTTTCTTATCTCTTTTTCGCTGACCCTTCGTGGGTATTTATAGTAGTGAGCCACCTATATGAGTCGATGTATGTTTATTAACTGACATGTCTATTTTCCCAAGCCGACATGACTTATATTTATTTATTTGATTCATTTTGGAGCCGACATTATATTCCTTTGTTGATTTGCATGCAAATTTTGGTTAGCTTTCTCTTGGAGGATTCTTCTTGCTCTTGGAGGGATGATTTGACACCAATACATTTTACATAGGCTATTAAAGAGCTTCTCCATTCATGGCATGACTCTTTGATATAACAATAAATCCTAAATACATCAAGAAGAAGTCTTTCACCTAGTGACGCTTCTTGCTCATGAAACCCATGTAGCAAGATTACAAAAATAATTTATTTCCTTTTATTACATCAAATACAAAGATCATGTCATTATGAAGACCGAACCTAGTTACACTTTCTTCAACAATTACAACTTTTCAAGACAACTTAACAAGATCTCAACTTAAGAAAAACTTGCAACATGTCCCTCATATTTGTTCTTTTGTTGGGACATTCTTCATAAATCGTCTTGTTGAGTTTTGTTTTGATTTTAGCTTTTCATTCAAATTTTTTCTTGTAGTTTGCATCTCCTTTCTTCTTTTTGGCAATTTTTGGAGTGTTGATTTCACTTTTGCTTTGGATCGGATTTGGGTGATATTAACAAGATTTATATAGAAGTATTTTCCAAACCCCATGTTGTTCGGCATACATGGGAAATGTTTACTCTATTAATTTCATGGGTTTTCATTTACCTTAAAGGAACATCTTTATTGAATTCTAAGTCCTATTACCTTGATTTTATTCCTCTGAAGGAACATACATATTTTCTAAGTGATAGAGTTCATCTTTCCAAGGAAAGAACTGGCTTGAGCCTACCTCAATGAATCCCACCCATTCCCCCATTTCACATAAAATCCTCTAGATTGGTAGTTGTAGGGAAAGATGAGGGAGTCAAAACTTTATGAGTATTATATGCATTACCTTTAAAATTTCTTGTACCACCCCGCCCTCTTCACTCAATTGCTAAAAGAAATTCTCTAAATAAAGTTTATCAAAATGATGGTAAAAGAGGGTTGAAAACACATATGTGTGGGAAGCACAAGTATTATAGGCCATTTCGTCACATCATGTCAGTAAGCCTCTTAATGGTATCAATCAACATCATATTCCCCCTTTTCACCTTCTTATACAAATCCCTATGCATGTACCTTTCATTTCCCAGAGTTTGAACCCTAAACTGCTTCATTTGAGCCAGTTTTGAGGAACAATGCTCCCTGTAGGCCTACTAGGGTGCATTCACTAGCAAGTTGCTCCATTATGGCCTGCGTTGGTCACCAGCAGGTTGCTCCCCTTTGCACTTGTGTTGGTTCTAGAAATCTGAGAGAATGATCAGGATTCCAGAAGTTTCCCCTTCTAGGAGTTCCCAGAATTTGTTTCAACTACTTAACTTGGATTGAAGATTCAGATCCTATCCTTCCCTACATTGGATTTTTCACCACTTATCTCTTGATCCTATCCCTCCATCAAAGGTGGATCTCTTACTCTAGATTAGCAATTGGATAAAAAATCCAAACTTACCATACTTCTCTATATAATTCTAGCCTTCTAGGTGGTTGGGGGTTAGCTTTTGGAGAGTGATTATGCCCTTATGTTGTTGTCGTGAGTGGTCACCATCTCATGCATTTAGCTTGATTTGAGGTGCATATTTTTTATAGACATATTTGGGCACTGCAACCCCAATCTCATATGTCCATAAACCAAGGGCTTCTAAGCCCCTAAAAGTGTTGTTCCATACCCTAAAGGAAAAGGGTCGGTTGATTACATCATTTCCCATAAGTTCTCCCTGAGAAACTGCTCAGCACTGGTCAAAACTGGACCATCTCACCTGCTTAATGGTCAGGGGGCAATGCATCTCACCTATTACACATGGGGGGTGCAATGCATACTGAAAATCCCTTCTGTAGGGTGCGATGAGCGAGATAAAACAAATGGCAAAGGCAGTTGGCTAGGTGGAAACCCAGAGAATCTTCTAGAAACTGCCCATTTGACACGTGCCTCTCTGAATTCGCCCAGGGATGAGTAAGAGATCATGAAATCTCCAAGTGGAACCAAGACCTATCAGAGAAATGACACTAATCAAAATCCCAGAAGCTGACTCACCCACCTGCAAATATCTATATATGGATCCCTCATCCTAGAGATCCACAGGCTGGAATTTTGTATTTTGTAAGGAAGTGTTGTTGGTTTTCTCTGTGCCAACATTGTATTGGTTGTGATTAGATTTTCATGAGGTGAAGAGGGTTTTCATGCTGGAGGATGAGTTGTATCAGACAGCTTGGTTGTAATCCTCTCTTCTAATACTTCTATCAATAAAGCTATTTGAGTTTTCCTCCATATTCTTGTTATATTTCTGAATCTTGTATTGATATATGCATTTGTATGGTTAATATACATCTGATCCTATATTGTTTATGGTTATAGATCTCTATGCTTTGATGGTATTATGTTGCTTTGACTCTACAAGTGTTCTTTGAAGTGGGACAAGTAAGGAAGGAGTGGCGAAGCTCTTTCAAAGAAGGGAGTAAACAAGAAAGGAGCCAAGCGAAAGACTGAGGTTGGTACTCTATGCTTCTCTCTCATCTATCTCTCATAAAGGAAAACACAAGTAACTTTAGTTTGTTTGTTTCTAAGATAGCTATCCATCTTAGTGGGATTAGCAGCTCTGAATGGACACTAGTTTTCCCAATAACAAAATGGCAACCACAATGGGAGTGAATAGTTTGTTTTCTTATTTCTATTTGTTTGCTTTATAAACTACAAACAGAACCTAAAGTTAAGCCAGCTAGCTTTCGAACTGCTTTTTCTATGCAACTGCAAAGTAGATCAACGTTGCTTCAGTCAATCTCCAGGTTAGTTTATGAATTGAACATCTGACTTGCAAACATCCTAAGTGCCCTAGTAGTAGCTCAAGTAACCTCATTAGATCAGCCCATGTACTTTGTGTTTATTGTCTATCATTAGCTCAACCTAAATCCCTGAACTTAGCTGCAAACTGTGAGTGAAAACCAAGATTAGTCTCGTCCCTGGACCATCACACTATCTCTCATTGGCAACCTGGATGCATCGCACCTCCCGTGTGTTGTAGGTGAGATGCATCCCTGTTTCCCTGTGTTACAGGTGCGATGATTGAGTGAGACTAATTTTGCCTCCAGATTTGGTTTTTTCTTCATTGTCTTCAGCTTTATTCAGTAGTTTTTCTATCTATGATCAGTATATCACTATTGAAACTCTCTTCCTTTGCATTATTTAGCCTCCATTGATAAAGAATTGTGAATGTTTTTATATATTTTTCATCATTTACAGTTCTCCTTTGCAAACAATAACTTAATCGAACTGTCATCTTTTGATTTGAAATTGTCGCAAGTGTCATTTTCAGTCAAAGAAAAGAGTGTCGTAAATTCTTCCTCTTTTAGATAGTCGATTACATTTTTGCCATTGTATTTGATTTAAATCATCAATTCTTTGAAGTGTCAAAAGCAATTTTCAAATCGAAATTGAAAGCGTCGTCTTAATCTTCCTTTCATTTTTGAAAAGAAATTGTTGAAGTGTCACTTTGAGAAAAGATAGTTCAGATATGTACTTAGTTTTCTTTTTGTCATTCTCAAATGAAGGAAACTGAAAAAAAAATACATGCATGTGCATTTGCATTCAGACTGCATGCGGAAATTGATTAAGGACAATGCATCATAGTGTGTGCTCTCTGCTCTATGTTGAAAGAATTTTACTTCTCTTTCCTTAGTAGCTAGGATTTTCATTGCAAAAAGAAAGTAAACGACTGTTTATCATCTTAAATTGCATATTTAGGAATTGTATATCTACATCATGTGGTGAACCTTAAAGGCAAACTTCTTAAGAAAGATCAACTGTAAAATAAACCTCAATGAACATAAAAACGCTTTGGAACCTAACGCACAACATCTAGAAGTCTAGGCTAGAGACATATTTCGAAGTCGTAAAGCCTGGTAACTATCGTTTTCATCGTAGGTTGGGTGATTCCTCCTCTTTGATACGACAAGTGCCAGTACGGACTTGTGATCCCATGTACCGTCGAGTATATATTAGGAGACCACAATAGGCTATATCCTTTATCCTTAGGAAGCTGTGTCTACCACCCTATCGATCGCAATGCATTAAACACAACATTCGGGAAGATTGATTGTCGTACCTTAAAAAGTATTATGCAGTTTTGCGATTGGTTTGGTAATCCCTTTGTATAGATTTCCAAAGTAGTCACTTTCGTTCCTTTTCAGACTCCTTAAAAGGAATGGTCCATCTGAGCACTTGTCACTTCAGGCTCATTAAAAATTGAAGGCGACTAGAGTCATCTTTAGCTTTTTCTCGACTCTTAAAACTTGAAAAACCAAGTTGTGTTAAAGTGTCATAAAATTTATTTTAATCAGAATAACATCACTTTTCCCTCGTTGGTCTTAGGTTGAGAAAATGGAGTCCACTAATCAAGGATTTCCCCTTGGGGGGAATCCTAGTCCCTTCTCTTGGGAGATGTTGGTGCACCTCATATGGGTACATTGTCCCTTCCAGGACTTACAATTGGCCTGCCCGTATGGCTTTTCTCAACCTCTGTCGTTCAAAACATCGTGATTCCTGAGCAATCAAATCAGTAACCAGATGATACTAGAGTTACCCCCCAACCTTCTACTTCTTTTGTTTCTCCCTCTCCTTCTTCCTCTTCGCTTGGTGAAGCTAGTAAAACTAAAAACCAAGTAACTGAGAAGAAGAAGAAAGGGAAGGAGAAGAAGAAGAAGAAGCCAACGGCAAAAGGGGGCCCATGCATCGTCTGGCGAAAATCCACACACTGCACTATCCAAACCCAAATCTCCATGTGTCATTTGCAAAGGAGACCACTATCATCAAGATTGTCCTTGCATCCCACGGATCTTAAGGGACTGGTCTCCCCACTTACACAATCTGGTGTCCTCAACCTCTGACGATCATGTTGAAAGGACACCGTCAACTAGTGAAAACAAATTCAATGGACAAAAAGGAAGATCTAAATTTCCTTGTAGGTTGTGTGAAGGCGATCATGCCCTCCATCGTTGTCCCTTCCTGGATGAAGCTAAAAGAGTCTTGGATAACCATCCTGCTTCACCACTACGGCTTCCTCCTGGATACAAGAAACTCATGCTGAGTCCATCACTAGTTGAAAATCTGACTGACACACCTTTGTTGTTGGTCGAAGCATCTATCATTGAAGATAAACCCTCTGAGTCCACACAGGACCAAAGTCAATAGGTCGAGACGACAGTCAACCCATTCTTGTCTTTAGAAGATCTACCTTCAAATGATACAGTCACCAAAGAGAATGAGAATGACACCATTCAAATTCTTTTTATTAACATAGAATCCGATGAACCTGGGGGAAATCTACCTGTTCCTTTACCGCAGGAAGGAAGTTCGTCAAAGATTCATCCCGTCGTCTATTTCGTCCCTCCTCTAAGCAATCTAGTCATTTCCTTCGATTGGAATCTACTAGGGAGACCCCGCCTACCATCTAATGTACCATTCCGAATCATAGTACAAGCTTATAGAATTATCATGGTTGGTACTATCATAGATGAAGGGGCTTCTGTGAGTATCCTTTCCTCCACTACTTGGAAAGCGCTTGGTTCACCATCACTTCTGCCTGAGATTTGAAATCTGTTGGGCTTCAACAAAGGAACCAGTCGACCTTTAGGGATATTTCCAAATTTGCCTATAACTTTGAGAAGGAAAACCACTTATCTAAACGTGATGGTAGTCCAAGGGCCATTAGATTACAATCTACTCCTTGGGTGTGACTACATTTATAGCATGGGAGCTATTGTTTCCTCACTCTTTCGAGTGATGTGTTTCCTGCATGAAGGCAGAGTGGTCCAGCTCGTAGACCAGCTTTCATTCCCCGGTTCAAACACAGCTACTAGTCAAGTGCCATCCCTAACTGGTCTTTTTGCACAAGGAATTTCTCATCAATCTCCATTCCGTCCACCTGATGAGCGCGAGTGATTCAGTGGATGTGACTTAGCCCAGGGGGCATGCGCCCTGGTCTGCTTCAGCACAAAAACCCCATATATAAGGTAGGTTTCCGCGTAGGATATATGACTAGTCTGACACACCCGTCCGTTTAGGAAAATGGGATTAGACTGGAATAAGATTCCCTTGTCAAAAGGTTATGTGATTGGAACTAACACCATTCACCTTTGTGTATTTCGATGGATAGAGCCAAGGAATTGTTTTGTTTGCAAATGCGGATGGAACAATCTTGCTAATGTGAGAACTTCCGTATGGTAACCTGGAAACTCTACCTCTCTTTATACTTGGGGGCATGCAAACCTTTTGCATACAAGTGAAAAGCGACCTTTTATTTTCGTAGTTTGTAGGCTCTCAACCCTTTAACCTCTTAGGTAGGTCGTTCTTAGCTTGCATAAAAAAGGCTCCGGAGAAAAGTTACGAATGGGGCAAGCTCCCTAAAAAATGAACCTACTGATAAGAGACATCCTTATTATACGACTAGCATGAGCAATGTTTCAGCAAAGTTCAAGCTTTTGAGCCTTGGTCGTGTTCTTACCATCACCTCCACTTTTTATCTAATCATCCACCTCCACTTCATTGTTTACCCTTTTGAGGAACAGTTGCAACAAGTGATTCTATTCGCCATCTTCTTTACACTGTCGTGATTGAAAAGTTCCAAACCTCACCTGGAACCAACTACTACCCGAAAATATCACTCATTCCTCAAAGACGAGTCTCTTTTAAGCTCTTTTTGGACTTGTAAAATAAAAAAATATTGCCGAGCAAGTGGCCATCCCTCTTGTATTTTAATCTTTTTGGACCTGAGGGATCATTACACGAAAAGATCGAACGCTTGTTTTTTTCGACTCGTTAAAGTGATTGGAAAAGTCATCCCTTTCGTATTATTTTATACTTTTTCATACTTAAGCGATTATACTACGAAAAATGATTACTCGAGTTTCTTTTGTCTCTTTTCAGACTCTCTAAAATTGAAAAGGACCGAGTTATCTTTGTCGTTAAACTCGCTAAAACGATAGCAACAAACTTGTCCATTATAGACAAGAGTGAGTTTCACTATCACTAGGCTCGCTAAAACATAGCGACAAGTTTGCCCGAAGGGAAAATTATAGAACAAGCATATGTTATCCTCCTCAAGCTTGACAAAAATAAAGAGGTACTAGTCAGCAATGACTGAGGAAAAATTGGGAATAAAACTTGAAGAACTTCATTGATAGCAGGTCGCTCTTGAACATGACACTTTCACTCCATCACCATGATTGAGTCGGGTTGGGTTATTCCATTCATCGATCACATCACCATTGGTCTTTTGTACCATCCATTATTGGGGTTTATGCTACCAATCCATGTCAGTGTTGCCGATATGTTCAAGAGAAGTCCCTCAGAAAATTCACCAACCCAGCTAACATCTCATCCGCTGCAATACCTTCACGCTTCATTCCTTCATGACCGCCACCCTGAACCTTGTATCATCAAATCGTTTTCACTTCCACAAAATCATTTTCTCCGTTTTGTGTCATAGATGTGGGATTCATTAAGGCCCTCCTACGACGGTCACTTCCTGTCGGCATCAGTTCATGATCCAAGAAGTTGACTTAGGAACAACCCTTTCAGTAATTTGAAGCTTGCATGTCTCAATGGCAAATTTCTCACTTCCGGCGACAGGTTTATATCAATGGCCTTCGACCAGAAGATTTTGTGTGGTGTTTGACATCGACTCATGTATTTGCACCACATGAATTGTACTGCGGTACCTTGAGGGTCATTATCATTATCAGTGATTCCTCTCGTGCCTGTTAAAAGCTTACATCATTAGCTAGTAATCAGGCGATGTCTTTCCATGTTCGACATCAAAACATCTTTTCACATGGATCGACTTATACATCGAGCGAAGATTGAACAAGTTTGAAGACCCTGGATCTAGTTTCATCCATCCATGTTGCGATATATTTAGGAAAATAAAGACATCAAATGTACATCATAGCTGCATAGATAATCATCCAAGTCAAAGGATGATGGCTCTACCAGAATCATCAGTCTGTCATATGTGTATGAAAATGAATTTATAAATTTGAGCATGGGAATGCCCGCCTCAGCTAGATCATGAAAATATTATGAAGATAACGTATTGTATTGTATCTTATTACAGGTCACCTTCCAGTTCGAAAAACCTTGGATCCTCATGGTAAACATTTCACCCAACATCAGAATATTTACGACCTCATGCTTTAGGGGGCAACTGTTATAGAAATATTTGGGCACTACAACCCCAATCTCATATGTCCATAAACCAAGGGCTTCTAAACCCCTAATAGTGTTGTTTCATACCCTAAAGGAACAAGGTCAGCTGATTACATCATTTCCCAGAAGTTCTCCCTGAGAAACTGCTCAAAACTAGTCAAAACTGGACCATCTCACCTACTCCATGGTCAGGGTGCAATGCATCTCACCTATTACAAATGGGGGGTGCAATGCATACTGAAAAGCCCTTCTGTAGGGTGTGATGAGCGAGAGCAGATAGATGGCTGAGGCAGTTGGCTAGGTGGAAACCCAGAGAATCTTCTAGAAAATGCCCATTTGATACTTGCCTCTCTGAATTCACCCAAGGATGAGTAAGAGATCATGAAATCTCCAAGTGGAACCAAGAACTATCATAAAAATGACACCAATCAAAATCCCAGAAGCTGACTCAACCATCTGCAAATATCTATATATGGATCCCTCGTCCTAGAGATCCAAAGGCTGGAATTTTGTATTTTGTAAGGAAGTGTTGTTGGTTTCTCTGTGCAACATTGTATTGTTGGGTGATCTAGCTTTTCAT
>APFE030093220.1:853-23623 GCA_000404065.3 Pinus taeda | reverse complement strand
TTTATGTAATGTAAAGGAGGTTGCCCCCTCGAAGAGGCTGAATTCTAAGGCGTTGATCTATCTTTTCTATCTTTTCTTGAGTTGGTTTCATAACAATTTTTGAATCTTGTATTGATATATGCACTTGTATGGTTAATATACATTTGATCCTATATTGTTTATGGTTATAGATCTCTATGCCTTGATGGTATTATGTTGCTTTGACTCTACAGATGTTCTTTGAAGCAAGACAAGGAAGGAGTGGCAAAGCTCTATCAAAGGAGGGAGGAAACAAGCAAGGAGCCAAGCGAAAGACTAAGGTTGGTACACTATGCTTCTCTCTTATCTATCTCTCATAAAGGAAAACACAAGTAACTTTCGTTTGTTTGTTTCTAAGATAGCTACCCGTCTTAGTGGTACTAGCAGCTCTTAATGGACACTATTTTTCCCGATAACAATATTGTGACAAGGAAATGACAAGTCAACAACTTGGAGGATCTCTGCCATAAGATCAATTTCTACTTATGGTTGTAACATCCTTCCATTTATAGTAATGCAAAGAATTCATTGTTTTCATATATGTGATGTTGTTATTTCACTTACTTCAATACCATGTTAATCTATTGAAAGAAGTACTTAGATGATACTGCATAGATCTCATAGTTTCTTGGCTTGTGTTATCTGAATGTGCAGGTTCTAATTTTGGCATTCAAAGATGGAATTGGAACTTTCAAGCTAAAGAAGGAGCAAAGTGTGTGGAGGATTCCAGGTAGGCATCACTATGTCATATATTTACTTTAAGGAAAATCATTGTGTTCCTTGTCTCTCTTTTGTTCTAGGTTAGCCACCTACCTAGGGGAGATACTTTTGTCTGCAATCGTAAATCTTATATAACAAATTGGTGACCATACTAAGGAACGGAGTATTCCCTTGGTGGTATACTTGTCCATTGTGTTTGATTACCTCCTTGATAGACCTTTGTTGCATCAGCCAACCAAGAACATGCCTAGGAAGTGATTTCATTGAGCCTTTTTCACAATTTTTGTGTTGGAAACCTCTTTCCCAGGCCAAACGCACCCCTTGTGCCTTTGACAGAGCATTGCACCTCACCTTGGCCCACTCTCCATCAGCGTTGCAACACATTGGTGCCTCTTCTGCACTAGCGTTGGCCCCTGCTTTTGCATGAATTTTTCCTTGGTTCTTAAGCCTATTTTTGGTCAGCCTACTTCAATCTAAACTTCCTTGAGTCTTTAGTGTCTTTTGGTCTCTCTAAAGCCTTCATTGGGTTTGCATTTTTGTTATTTTCCTTTTAGAAGAATTGGTTTTGATTTTTCTTTGTTCTTATCACTTGGTCATTTGAAAACTGATTGTGTTTGATTGTTGATCGCTTAGATGAATTTTTGTTTTAGTCCTCATTCTGAAAAGTGTAATTGAATTAATTGAATATTTGCATCTTAGTTTTCTCCACTTCAAAAATTAAGTGTGGTGAAAAGAACAATTTTGCATCGACATTTAGGGTTTTGCATGTGCATTAGCATAGTAACGGTTGCATTAGAAAGAAAATTGCATCTTTCATCTTGTTTGTTGCATATTGTGTGCTGCATCTTGATTGTTTCTTCCCTTAGCTAGATTTTCATTTAAAGAGAAAGGACTTCTATTTTCTCATGCTAGATTTTCATTTTAGGATATCCAAGTGACATTCGTGGTGAGCCCTAAAACTGAAACATAATCAAAGATAAATAGTAAAACTTATTGAATCAACCTAAGGAGCATTTGTAACATTAATGCAAACATTTAGAGGTCTAGGCTAGAGACGTGTTCCGGCATCATTAAATGTAGGAGTTGTCAATGTTTTCCAACGTTGCATCCCGAGGGTGAAATCTCATTCCACATATGTGAGTGTATAGGACCATACTCCACATACCTTTGAGTATATTGGTGGCGCTCCACGCATGTAAAGTATATGGAAATGCTCTCATCAAATGGTTACACATTAGACAGCACTACTATGGATTGCACTACTACGTACCATCGCGTATATTTTGGGAGTCCCCAATAGGTTGTTATCCATCTATAGGTAACTGAGTATGCCACCTTGTATACAGTGATACACCCAACACAGCATTCGGGGAGATTGGTTGCCGTATGTTAAGTCCTTGGTTCACTAAGGTGTATATTGTAAGTCATAGTTGCTTGCTAATCCTTTATGCCTATATTACCCTCTTTTTGAATTATTTATTTTTGTCTTAATAATATTTTTTTCCCAATGTGGAAGAACAAAATCCCCTTCCCCACCGTTCGCGTAGAATGAAAAATAAGCCTTCACTTCCTCTAGAGGCTACTCCTAATCGTCACCCTAGACATAGAAGATTTTTTGTGAAGTTACCATGGGTAATAGTCATGTTGCCTTCTCTGCAAAAAATATATGCATCAACACTGGCCAACCAAGGTTGGCCTAGAATCAATGGATATCCCCCCCAAACTATATTTGGGTTGTAAGATCATGAAATTTGATGGGTATTCCAAATAATATACTGAGACGATGATATCTTCCAATACTCCTTCTGGTTTAACAGTAGATCTATCAGCTAACTGAAGAACTGTGGGAATTGGTCGCAAACCAAGTAATTGGATTTTTTTCCATGGTCTCTTTAGTAATTACATTAACAGTGACCCCCAAATAAACAAAAGTATTAGGAATGGATACATGGTGAATATAAAAATTCATGATTGGATTCCTAGGATCTCAATCTTTTTTAGTCTTAAATGTTTTACCTAATTAGGAAAATTAGGAACTGCTTCTGGCCCTCCACCCGATATTGATCAACCAAAGTCATTTGCCTCGTTGAGTTCCGAACCCGAGATCACATATGTTCATGTTGGTGACACTGACACAATTGAAATAGAAGTACCTGAAAGTTTCTTACCTGAGGTCATTCTATTTGACCTTCCTGAGCCAGAAACTTTGTTTCCTGAGTTTAATGAACCTGAGGAACCTCGGCCATCTTTACTCGATTCCTTGGAACCTTCCTCCTCTCTTCCTTTGTCTCAGGCAAAACCAATATATCTTGGGCCTGACGGTGAGCCTCTTCCATACAGACTTATAGGTATTGAAGAGACCCTCAGTAAGAGCCTCATCCTTCTACTCATGTTCATTGGGAAAGACTTAATTTTTATCAAACCAATCCTCTTCCATCTCCTCAACCTCATACACAATCCCCTTTACCTAATTCTTTGGACTTGCCCATGGATTTCATGCAGCAATCGTCATTGGGATTGTTAACCATGACTCGAATAGATTCAAACTCCCAGCATGTGTCCACCAGTATGGTTGAGAAATCCAGCATCGCATCCTCATCTATGCTTGTAACATCACCAAAAGCTCATTTATATGGTGTCTTGTCTGTCCCACCCGACTATCAGTCATTATTCAGTACCTTTTCTAGTTTGGTTTCCAGTCCCTAGACCTCTCCCATGACATCTAATTCGGGAATATTATCTGGTTCTTCTCTTATGAATGCCACGCAGTCTGCTCCTCTTCCTCCAACTACACCTACAATAGAGTAGCGGGCTTCCCCTTATGTCAGTGTGAAAATCTACCCTCAACATCCCAACCCTCTTTATGTTGGGTACGCTCCATCTGGATCGCAGTTGCCTCCATCATCCCCTCCTCCCATGGCTGGGCGGAAACCTGTTGTTGGTATACCTCAATATGGTAATCTTCCTAGTTATAGTCCACCTCATCCCGGAATGGCTTCCAGTGTTTGGAAACCTACTTTACCCGTACAACCTGGTTCATATTGGGATCGATTGTTGAATTCACAAACTATACCATATTCGTTGTAAATTCCTACCTATCCGTCAGCACCTCAACAAGCTCAAATACATGTGAGCAAACCTTTACATCCTATTCCAACGGTGTCTGGTTCTCCCCAGATCCTGATCGTCAACCTGTACAAGGTCCCTTACCTTCTCAATTGCTTGCACAATGTGCTCCTCAAGTTTCGGTAGGCAAAACTATTCAAAATTTGGCACAGTCTCAATCGAACCCATACCAAGGGGTAATGCAAACTCCAATCTAGCAACAGTATGGATCATATCAAGTGTCTTTTCAAGGCCAACAAATCCAAACACAACCATTCCAGTAGCTTTATTGTCGTCCTCAGACTGGGCAACAAACCCACTTATATGTTGGTTATCAGAACCCTCCATATTCTGGCAAACAGGTTCCTTTTTATTAGAACCCTCCTTATCCAGGAATGCATGTGCTTGTTTCCCAATCTATCCCTTCATATCCAGGTCATTTGTATCAGGAATTTAATCGGTAGTTGCCTTTTATGACTACTCTTGAGTTATCGAATTTAACTCGACTTACTAATGACCCCATTTCTCATTCACCATAGTGGTTGATTACTCCCACTAAGTTGCCTTCTCATATCCCAAAGTTCAATGGGAATCCAGGAGAAGAACCATCAACACAGGTTATGATGTATCATCTATGGTGTTCATCCAATTCACTTAATGATGATTCTATTCGACTTTGTCTCTTCCAACAAACGCTTATAAGTACCGCAGCTAAATGGTATATTGAATGACCTAGAGCATCATTTCAAGATTTCAACACTTTAGCTACTACCTTCCTCACACATTTCTAGTTTCCCATTAGATATGAAACTAGAACATAACTATTGACTAACTTTAAACAATCCAACTCTACTCACATTTCAGATCACATTCATGAGGGGAGACGTCATTGTCGGTTGGTTAAGACCTATGTTCCCAATCGGTTGTTAGCGGAATGGTTTGTCAAGTCTCTGTTAACTCCCATAACAGAAGATGTGGCCAAAGGTGGAGTCATGATCAAAGAGAAAGTTATTGCTTGTGCTCAATATTTAGATCTGGTCTATACCCAACTAGGCATGCTCTAAGATAAGATACCAAATGCTCTAAGACCTTAGAATATTGTTCCTCCTCCACTTGGTAAAGAATTTCATGTTGTCGATGGCATTATACGTTCTGCCAGTTCGCATTCGGCGAGTAAACCATCTGGTATTTCTCTTGTCGCTCCTGCTCAAAACCCTCCATCTCATCCTCCTATGGATTCAGCTTGCAAGATAAATGCCATCTCAACTAATAAAGGCAAGTATCAATAGCAACCTGGAAGCAAGAAGAAAGGTAAAAGTAAGAAAAATAAAGACTCCTCGCCACAGGATAATTAAAAAAAAAAATCGACTTCCGATGAGAAACGAAAGCCTTGATACCCATGTTTGATTTGTAACAAGGATCACTTTACATGTGATTATCTACATCGCGTTGAAGTGAATCAGTTTCTTAAATCATCCACTTCTCCCATTGTGATGACTAACCCACTTCCAAATCAGGAGACCCATATGGTTGCCTAGGATGCTTCTTCCTCTAACACATTTTTGATGCTTTCCTCCTCAAAGCTGAAATCTGATGTCTTGGTGGCCACTCAGAATAAGGACTATGGTAATGTGAATCCACCAAACGGTTAGGCCATTGATCAACCTGCCAGTTTTGCATCACCCTGATATGATCTTGTTCCACCTATGGTTCCTACGGAATTGATTATCAAGCCTATGAAGCGTGTTATCCATAATTCTGCTTTCAACCCTCATTCAAGAGCTACTCAAAATTACAACGTAGTTGAAGATTTGGATTAGTCTCCTTCAACTATGTCGATCGTTGAGGTGTTGTAAAACTGCCCCATGCAAAATAAGGCCTTGTTGTCAGCTATCGAATGTGTGGATCCATCGGATTCCAACCTAGTGTTTTTCTCTCATGAAAACTATACCCCTTGACTTTCGGCTCAGTTATCTTTTATGATCCAAGTTGTTGTCCATGGTAAGAACATTCATCGTTCTATTGTGGATGAGGGAGCCTCGACCTGCATCATGTCCTTGTCTTTCTAGAAGGCAATTGGTTCACCCCAACTGAGTCAATCGACCACCACATTAAAAGCATATGATGGAAGGAAATACAAACCTTGTGGGATTTTGAATTCCCTCCAAGTGGAATTAGGGGGCAAACCGTCTTCGTTGAAGTAGAATTTATTGACAGACCTTTGGATTATAATCTTCTACTGGGATGTACATGGGTTTATGCTATGGTTGTCGTTGTTTCAACTTACTTCCACATGATTGCGTTTCCTCATAAAGGCGGCATGGTGGCCATAGATCAACTCACATTTTTCACCTCTGATTCCCATGTTATTGGAAGTACCACTCTTGTATGGGAAGCTCTACATTTCTATCATCATGTTGGAGTTGGTTTATTGAAGGATTCATCGCTTATGGGAACTTTTTCACTCCCTCCTCCTCCCCTTCCCATATCCTCCACTTCGGTTGCTTATATCAACATGATATCATCATCAACAATGTTGGTCGATCCATGGATTGTTCTTGATGAAGCTAGCATCAAAATTCTTAGCCACTGAATGTCACTTAGCCCTATTGAGCAAGACTACTAAGCCATCTACTCAGCTTACTTGACCCATACTTTCTCTTCGATTAATTGGGTAGATCGATCACTAGAATGTGGCACGCCCTCTGATCCTTTCTCTCGTACATTCTCTACTGACGAAAACATCATGAAGATCATGACGTCAAATGCCACACCATGGGATGAATATCATCACCATTCCTTCTTCCCAGAAACCATTGAAGATAATCTCAGTGGTGTGTACCTACTTAATTCTATCGAACCCCTTTTGAATTTCGTTTACATTCATGAGATCAACTCTGAAAAGAACCTTTCGAATATCGAAGAAACCATTGCTCTTGATATTTCGATTAAACCAGGAATAGTCAAAAATTTATACATCAGAGCATCTTATACTTCATCTGAAGTTGATATTTATCGAGCCCTTTTTTGTAAGTTCAGAGATGTCTTTTCCTAGACATATGAGGAAGTGCCAGGTATAGACCTAAATATCGTAGTGCAAAAAATCAAGATGTACCCTGATGCCAAACTCATCTGACAGCACCTTCGTCCAGTCCATCCCAAGAAGGTTGTTGGCATAAGAGATGAAATCGAAAATATTCTTTGGGCTGGTTTCATATATCTCGTTCCTTTAATTGATTATGTATCAAACATTTTCCCTGTCATGAAGAAACAGGGCACGATCGGAGTATGTGTCAATTATCGAGATGTAAATCAAGCTTGTCCAAAGGACAACTACCGACCCTGTTTATTGACCAGATTGTTGATGATTGCATTGGTTGTGAGATTTATTCATTTATGGATGGGTTCTTGGGCTATAATCAGATCAACATTCTCCCTGCAGACCAACCTAAAACCACATTTATTTGTCCCTGGGGTACTTTTCCTTATAGAAAGCTTCATTTTAGTTTAAAGAACGCAGAGGCCACGTTTCAACATGCGATCTATGATTTCCATGATATCAAGCACATTGTGCAACCTTATTTGGATGATCTCCCTACTCACTCTAAGTGTCAGGTTGATCACCCCATGCATTTACGAGACATCTTCCTCCATTGCATACATTACAACATTCGACTTAACCCACACAAATGTGTGTTCTGTTTCGGCTCTGGTTGACTCCTTGGTTCCATATTTTTGAAACAAGGAATTTGTATTAATCTTTTAAAATTCCAGGCAATCATTGATTTTCCTGTACCTTCCACTCTTGTTCAATTACAAAGACTCCAAGGGAAATCCAACTTCCTAAGGAGATTCATCCCTAACTACATTGAACTGACTAAAGGATTTACTTTCTTACTGAAAAAGGGGATTCCCTTCCATTGGGACAATGTTATGCAGAAAGCATTCGATGCCTTTAAAGATGTACTGGGTTAGACATCTCTTTTATATCCTCCCAACTATCAGTGCGATTATATCATGTACCTTGTTGTCACCATATCTACTATAGCTATGGTGTTCGTCCAAGAAGAAGATATGGGGACTAAACATCCCATGTATTATCTGGGTCATGACTTCAACAATACTGAGATCCGATATACTTATGTGAAAAAATTATCTTTGGCAGTCGTTCAAGCCGTCCAGATATTTCGCCATTACATCTTGTTTCGCAAAACTACATTCATTTCGGATTGCAACCCTATGACATACATATTGTCACATCAATTGCTAATGGGAAAATACTCTAAGTGGATCATTATTCTCCAAGATTTCAACCTGGAATTCATCAAATACAAGTCGAAAAAATCCTTTTTTTTAGCTAATGTGCAATCTCCCTTCCCTTGATGTTGAATCTACATTTGAAGATTCCATCCTAGACGAGTCATTGTTCCTAATCTCGTCATCTGACCCATGGTATGGATATTTTCTCATCTATCCCCAAACCCAGACTTTTCATCCTAATACCTCTCGCTCAAAGCAGCGACATATCTGGTACCAATCCCAAAACTATTTGATTATCGGTGACACTCTTTACCGTCGTGGTATTAATACGATTTTACGGAGATTCCTCACTCTTGAGGAGGCCGAGAAAGTCTTGAATGAATGCCATTCAGGGGCATGCGGTGGAAATTTATCCAATTATGCTACCGTGCAAAAAATATTGCATGTCGATTACTTTTGGCCTACCATTTTTCATGATTGTATCCTCGCAATCCAGAAATGTCATGTGTTCCAGATCTATGATTAAAAATTATGCACTCCACCTGCTTTTTTGCATCTCATTGTCATTGTTGGTCCCTTTACGAAATGGGGCATTTATTTTATGACATGTAACCCTCACTCGGATGGGGGGCATGGCTACATCATTATCATTGTTGACTATTTTACTAAGTGGGTCGAAGCGATGTCTACATTAAATAATACCAGCAAAACGGTTACACCATTTTTCTTCAACCACGTGATTTCTAGGTTCAATGTTCTGCAAGAAATAGTAACGGATAATGGGAAGCACTTTCGAAATCATATGATGACTGAATTAGCTGCCAAATTGGGAATTTCACATGAAAATTCCACTCCCCATTATCCTCAGGCTAATGGACAAGTTGATGTGATTAGCAAAGTCCTTAAGATTATGCTTCAATGTATGATAGGGGTCCACAAATCGGACTGGCACTTGCTTCTCTTTGTTGCCTTGTGGGAATATCGAACCTCAGTTAGGACTGTGATTCGATTCAGACCCTTCTAGTTGGTGTATGGTCTAGAAGTGATCCTCCCCATCGAATGTGAAATTCCATCGTTGAAGCTAGCTATCAAACTAAAATAGGAACTACAAAATGTTTCCTAGGAAAATAGGAACTACAAAATGTGTTTCCTATATCGAACTATATATATTACGTTCGGTTTTACGAAATTTGTGTCCCGAGACACATATGGCTACATTGTCCATATAAAAATTTATATGCAAAACATCTAAGTAGAGAAATCAGTAGTGCTCATGATAAACAACACTGCACGAGTTATTTTGCGCAATAATTGACCAATATGACTAGGCACTTCAATTGTGTATCGTTCAAATCACAATGGAAGTTGATCGACCACAGTCTCATCAATCCCATGTGCCAATCCCTCCATGTGGCGCTCTACCTTTGATAGGATCTCTGCTACATTTGCATATCGTAGTGCATCCCAACCTACCGCAGTGACCTGTACTGGTCTCTCTGCCTCCTCCTGTGTCTCTCTCAGGACGACAGAGATATGTAGCACTTACTGGTCAAATTGGTCCAATGTCTACATGAAAACATCAAATAGTTTAGTCTCGAGAACATAAAACAAAAAAACAAAAAACCTTAATGGTTGAAATATCTTACCTAAAGCATCCCATTTCTCACCCTCAGGCAACTCGAGCTCAGGATCATCAGATAAATCCATCCTTGTGTAAGGATAATCATCACTGATGATGAACTGCCTACATAGGCACCCAAAGAAGGTTGGTGAAAATTTTATCATTGATGGATCTACATGTCGACTCATATGGTCTATCCACCTCCTCATCCGTGGGGTCCTTGGATCGATGGGCTCAAGTACAATCTGTTGAGGATGTAGTACTGGCACCTGCTCTAGAGAAAAAGAGACTAAGATCGCTCCATATCCAAAGTTCTTCAACTTCCCCTCCTTTTCTGATACCAGCCTAAGCTGACAATACCCACAGTACGCATATAAAATACATAATCTCATTTATCCCAGGAATTTCAATTACCCTGCCTAGTCAAACCTTCATGAATTAAGGTTTAAGGCCCCTTAATAAAATCTCATACGGAAATGTTTCAAAGACTATTCAATAGTCTAAACCTTAATTAACCTCTCCAGCGGAATCTTATTCAACCCTCATAAACTTTGGTTAATACTTAAACCCGCGCATATTAACCATACCCTCTTACTTTGGTCTCGGATTTACTCAACATTAATCATACCATGGTTAATTGCCCTTAATCCGCTTTATTTCTAGTATAACCTCATATAATAGAAATATACATAAACCATATTTAACCTTACCTTTCCATGTTTTCCACGGCCTTGACACATTTTACGAGGCCCACCTTTATCGGTCCAATCTCCACCATCTATTTCATTCCATCAGATCAACGGCTGTCGCGTGATCTCCACTCATCCTTTGGGACTCAAATAACTTTAACTCACGTCGATAAACTTCTTGGTTCTGCCTTTCCCACAAGTCTTATCGAATTAATTCTCCACCATCATTCTTACCTTTAATCCAATGGTTGATGTCTTCCCCAATCAACAGAGCTTCTAGGTGATCCTGTGCCGTAGATCAAAACCCATTTGATCTAACGGTCCACAACAATATCGCACAGAATCTTGTGCGATGTTTACTCGCCCGTACGGAGCCAATAAGGATTATAAATCCTTAATCTATAAAAGTTCGGGTCCGTTCTAAGATTAACGCCTGATCACTTTATGACCTGATATCTGTTGGATATACGAGGTCATCAAATCTACGGCCAGCGGGTCTTCAACTAGCACATGGTTTAAAAACACCTTAACCCCCCTTAGTTGACTGTGATTTAAAAGGTTGAATATGAGATCGATGGCTAGGAGTGAGTGTGGAGCTTCAACCACGATCAAGACATTTGAACACTCCTATTCCTTGTAGTTGTTGTTACGTTTGATCTAATGGATCTATCGATCAGACGATCCATATCTACTCCTCCGTCATTTTATCCTGACATTAATATCCGTCGATCTCAAGGACCCGACTATTCCCGTTCATAGTCACTTTATTTCTTTGACCTTTACATGGTTTCTCAAAGTTCTCTATGGTTTTGAGTTTACTTCAGGGTTTCGGCCTTTCGTTGTTCAACCACACAACTCCCTCTTGAGCTTAACTCCACATACTTTAATCACTGTCACTATTGAATCTCGTCTGTGATCCTTCGAATGGATTGAAGCGATCCAATATGATCCTTCATATCTTTCTTCCTCTCTATGTTATGCTCGAACTCCACCTGCAACTTTTGTTACACAGAACTTACTCTAGTTCACACACAGATATTAACTCAATTACTCCATTCACACATAAACTCATAATCGAGTTGTTTGTATTAATAAATAGGTATTTACACAGTAACTCTCTCCTTGACCTGATCTTCTATATTAGTGGCCTCTATTTTCCTACTTTCCCATAGGCTTACAATCAAACCTCTAACTATCTAACTTGACTATCTTGACTAACTATCTAACCCCTAACTATGCCTTTAAGGCTTACATTTATACAAAAGGATTCTATAACCAATTCTTGGTTTAGATCCATAAACTTCTCAACAAAATCCTAAAATCTCATCTTTATCCCCAAGGATCCTCTTTAATCCACAAACCATGAAATCAACTCCTAATCTAAGATTTACAACTGATTCTCAAATTTTTCAACTATCTGAATATCTCATGTTCTCCAACATTCGATAACATTTACAAATATGCCTCACAATACCTAATTAAATCCTTATTATAGCTTCTATCACTCAAAATCTTAATAATTACATTAATTCAACACTTAGGAAACCTTCTTCCTTAAAACACAAGGCCCCCCTATGTCTACTAAAATACAATGATTTTCTTGAGTTGAATGCTCCTACATAAGACTCCCAAAGTAGAAAAATCCATGATCTCCTGATCATGTGTCTTCATATGTTGATAGAAAACCTCCAAGGTCCCAAACTTTAGTTTGTAGTTGTTTGAATGCTCTGCAACTTTGTTGTTGTCATATGTCTATTGTCTTTTGTTTCATCTTCCTCTCCTTGTCAATCAGGTTCAAGTTCTGATTGATCATCCTTCCTACTACTGTCAATCTTCTCCATATGCACTGTTTCATCATAAACTTCCATAATTCTTCAATCTCCATTTCCAGCACATCCTTGGACTAGTCCATACTCTGCCACTTACTTCTACCTTTTCTTCTTTGTTTCAGGTTGTTGTTGTTGTCAACTAACTCTTCAAACTGTTGTTCTTCTCTTTGAAGTTGTCGAATTCTTACCCTTATTCTTACTTTTTCTCCTACACTTACTTTTTCTCTCATTCTTACTTCCTCCCTTTCATCCTTACCCTCTTTCATGGTTATCTCTTTCTGCATTGAATCCTGACTTTCCAACATTCTCTCCAGCAATTGCACATCTTTGTTCCATGGATTAAATTCTTCCACAGAATTCAATTCTTCCATCTTTACTTGGCTGCTCATCTGTGCCAAATTTCCTCCAACGTCTGCAACTAAACATGCACTCACAAAACAATTATTAAAATCAAAAACATAAGGGCTCAGAGCCTCTTCTTCCTTTGGCAACACTTCACTATGTTGCTCTGATTTCTCCTTTTCTATTAGCACATCAGTGTGTTGATTCAACCTCTTTAAAGAATTCTTTAATGTACTCCCAAGATTATCAATTAGTCTCCCCTCCATATCATCTGCTCTAATGATTTATTTCTGCTCTTTTCCACTGTAGTGAACTCCTTCCTTTACAATCACACTATCATACTCTGAATTTCCCAGTAAATACTCCAGCAACTCAATTTCTCTGGGACACTTCATAAGTACTTCATCATTACTTATGGTTCTTGCATTTATACACAAATTATCAGTTTGAAAATTACAAGGTTCAACAGTCTCAACTGTTGCTTCACATATCAGTTCTTCAGACTAAATTTCATCTCCTTTCACAAGTAATTTTTCCTGTGTTGTCACAGCTTCAAACATCAATGTATTACTAAATTCTTTTTGTTGCAATAATTCACTGCTTTTCTCATTCAAGAGAAATTCTCCATCATTCTTTACTTCAGAGTTTTTATCTTCTGAAAGATACTCTTCCATACTTTTGACAACTTCAAAAGATTGCTCATCCTCTGCAGAACCTATAATCACATCAAAATTATTAGATTCAACAATATAAGGTTTTACATTCTCCTACTGGTCTACATTTGTCCAACAGTCCAGAAAATGATCAATAATTCCTTCTTCTTCACCCAAAACTTCACCCTGCTCTGGTTCACAAATAGAAACTTCCATTTCTAACTCAGCTTCTCTAAGTTTTCCCATCAACCACTTTACTTGCTTCTGTTGTAGTCTTCTTTGTAACTTATGCCACCTCATTGGCTTCTTCTTCAAGATCCAACCTAGTCTTTGGTTTTCCTCAAGTATCATCCTCAATACATTGAGTTGTTCTTTCATCTCTGCAATTTCCTTGTCAATTTCCTCTTGACTCATTCTCTTGCAATTTACCTCGGCATCGTCCTTCTTCACTTTTTTTCTACTGTGGTTTTCTTCAAAACCTCTGCTATGACTATCAGTAGTCATCTTTTTCTCCATCTCTATGAGTTCTTCACTCACTCACTATGAGCTACACTAAAGCCTCTGCAACAGCAAGTCCTCCCTACTACCACTTACCTCACCAAGCTTTCCTTTGTACTTGGTCTTTTGGCAAGAACTTAGTTCTCTATCTCTAGAACCTATTTTAAGCACTTCTCTCTGCTCCTTCTAGGCTTCAACTCATCTGCACCTTATAAGAACACAATTGTCCTCTTTATCCAACCTCTATTGGAATTCCTCAAGGTTCTGCCACATTCTGCTTTCATTTAGAAACTTTTACTGGCTTCTTTTATCCCTTAGCAATTCTACCCACATCCTCTGTGGAATTTCCTTTGTGAGTTGCAACAATACCTCTGCAACAACAAGTCTCCTTCTTGTTACATATGCTTCACTAAGCTTTTCTCCCCTGAGGTCAGACTTTTAACATCTCTCTAGTTCTTTCCTCTCGAGCCAATTGAGCACTTCTTGCTCTAGGTTGTTGCAATATTCTCACCTTCTTATGCTACTACCTGTGCATCAATATAAAAACCACACACTCTCCAATCTTCAAATCAAATTAAAATAAAAACATACCATCTCACCTTCAAGATATCTACATGATCTTGTTCTACCATTCACCTGCACTTTGAATGGATTGTCCTCTATTCCCTTGCATTTGCAAATTCTCCCAATATTCTACTATATTTTATCTTTGTGTGCCTACTGTTTGTCAAATTAGAATCTGATCTCCTCTTGCCTGCATACACATCTTAAAACATAACTTTGTTCTTGATTCTTTTCAAAGAAATTTTCCCACAGAATTCCCTTATTATGTTCTGAAATCAATTGTTTCAACCACAATTCTGCTCTAACACCAAAATGATGCCAACCTAAGCCGACAATACCCACAGTATGCATATAAATACATAATCTCATTTATCCCAGGAATTTCAATTACCCTGCCTAGTCAAACCTTCATGAATTAAGGTTTAAGGCCCCTTAATAAAATCTCATGCGGAAATGTTTCAAAGACTATTCAATAGTCTAAACCTTAATTAACCTCTCTAGCAAAATCTTATTCAACCCTCATAAACTTTGGTTAATTCTTAAACCCACACATATTAACCATACCCTCTTACTCTGGTCTCGTATTTACTCAACACTAATCATACCATGGTTAATTGCCCTTAATCCGCTTTATTTCTATTATAACCTCATATAATAGAAATATACATAAACCGTATTTCACCTTAACTTTCCACTTTTTCCACAGCCTTGACACATTTTATGAGGCCCACCTTTATCGGTTCAATCTCCAGCATCGATTTCATTCCATCAAATCAATGGTTGTCGCGTGATCTCCACTCATCCTCTGGAACTCAAATAATTTAACTCGCATCAATAAACTTCTCGGTTTCGCCTTTCCCACAAATCTTATCTGATTAATTCTCCACCATCAATCTTACCTTTAATCCGACGGTTGATGTCTTCCCCGATCAACAGAGCTGCTCGGTGATCCTGCGTCGTAGATCAAAACCCATTTGATCCAACGGTCCACAACGATATCACACAGAATCTTGCGCGACATTTACCCACCCTTACGAAGCCAATAAGGATTATAAATCCTTAATCTATAAAAGTTCAGGTCCGTTCTGAGATTAACGTTTGATCACTTTATGACCTGATTTCCATTAGATATACGAGGTCATCAAATCTACGACCTGCGGGTCTTCAACTAGCACATGGTTTAAAAACACCTTAACCCCCCGCAGTTGACTGTGATCTAAAAGGTTGAATATGAGATCAACAGCTAGGAGTGAGTGCGGAGCTTCAACCAAGATCAAGATATCCAAACACTCCTATTCCTCACAGTTTTTGTCACAGTCGATCTAATGGATCTGACAATCCAGATCTACTCCTCCGTCATTTCCTCCTGACATTAATATTTGTCGATCTCAAGGATCTGACCGTTCCCATTCATCGTCACTTTATTTCTTTGACCTTTACATGGTTTCTCAAAGTTCTCTGTGGTTTCGGGTTTACTTCAGGGTTTCGGTCTTACGTTGTTCAACCACACAACTCCCTCTTGAGCTTAACTCTGCATAGTTTAATCACTGTCATTATTAAATCTCGACTATGATCCTTCGAATGGATTCAAGCGATCCAATACGATCCTTCATATCATTCTTCATCTCTATGTTATGCACGAACTCCACCTGAAACCTCTGTTACACAGAAATTACTCTAGTTCACACACAGATATTAACTCAATTACTCCATATACACATAAACTCAGAATCAAGTTGTTTGTATTAATAAATAGGTATTTACACAAGAACTCTCTCCTTGGCCTAATCTTCTGTATCAGTGGCCTCTATTTTCCTACCTGCCCATAGGCTTACAATCAAACTTCTTACTCACAACCTCTAACTATCTAACTTGACTATCTTGACTAACTATCTAACCCTTGACTATGCCTTTTAGGCTTACATTTATACAAAAGGATTCTATAACCAATTCTTGGTTTAGATCCATAAACTTCTCAACAAAATCCTAAAATCTCATCTTTATCCCCAAGGATCCCCTTTAATCCACAAATCATGAAATCAACTCCTAATCTAAGATTTACCATTGATTCTCAAATCTTTCAACTATCCTAAATCTCTCACATTCGAGAACATTTACAAATATGCCTCACAATACTTAATTAAATCCCTATTCTAGCTTCTATCACTCAAAACCTTAATAATTACATTAATTCAACACTTGGGAAAACAAATTCCTTAAAACACAAGACCCCCCCTATGTCTACTAAAATACAATGATTTTCTTGAGCTGAATGCTCCTGCATCATTTTCTTTAGTAAGTTATTCTTTCAAATTGACCGAGAAACCCTCACTCCAATTGAATATTGTCGGCTCTATAAACTATATCCCATACTACATGTATGATTTGCTTACTACATGTAGTGTCGAGTTGCCTGCCAATCTTGTGATAATGAACAAGATGGTTCTTAGAGGTAATTGGGTTACATCCTTTATGCTAATCTTCTCACCCCTAGTAGGAAGGGCTCGAGGTCTGCAATAGGTAGTGATATAGTCTTTCACCGTCTCGCTGCCACTTCTTCCACCTAGAAGAGAGACGGGGGCACCTCGCTTTGACAATCCTGTCAGAAAGTAAATATCCTCCCCATGTATCTTGAGTAGATTCTCCCCAAACTTGAACGCATGTGCCTAAATATCCCATGAATGGACAAGGTACTTTAACAACTCCATTTGTTGCCTCATACCAGGTAGCCAGAAGAATTTGAATAACCCACAATTTTTGAGCGCCTGGATGGTTGCAGGGTCATTTGCTGCATTCAAATCTTGTTCCTCATGTTTTCTTTCTCACTAGATGAATTCCATTTTGTATTGATGGTTACCTGAAACATAAACAAGGGATGCATTAGGCTTTTTCCCATGCAAAAAACTTGATAAAAATTGAGGTAAAACTAAGAAACATCTTAGTAAAATGCACCCAACACAACCCAGCAGTGCCTACCAAAGCGTTGCACCTTTGCCTGCAGTGTTCCCCTACTTAGGTGCAACACAGATTTTGACACTGTGGGGGTGCGTTGGTCCCAGGGCATTTTTTATGAACCCCAGGGACCTCAAAACCTTAAAAATATAATATATATATATATATATATATATATATATAATTTGCATGAAATTACAAAATTGGACCATAGAAAGATAAAAAAAGGTTTCAGTTCCTACTTGGAAGTGATGGCACTTGAAATGGTTCCTTGGATTGGTTGCAATCAGCTGAAGAAAATTTAGAGAAAAAGGGCTCCAAATACTCATTATTGAAGGTAAAATGTGAAATGGTAAAAAAGACAAGTCATTTTGAATATTTATGGTCATTTTCTCATTATTTTATTCATTTTTAGTGTTTTGAATAGGTTACTTTGACCACAGAGTATACTTTTATCTCTTTTTCAGGCTCTTTAAACCTACAAAAAAGGAACCCCCTTGGAGTCCTCTTTCATCTCTTTTTAGATTCCCAAAATATGAAAAGATTGATGAGCACTTGTCTTTTCAAACTCGTAAAAGTAAATGAAAATACATCTACTTAGTATAAGTTTAACCCTTTTCCGGATTGAGATAAACTAACTACGAAAAAGGAAAACCTTAGTCAAACATGGCTAAGAGGTTCTCTTGCGTATTGTTTTCTACTTTTTCAGACCTAAGGGACTATCTACGAAAAGCGACATCTGGAGTTTTCTTTTTCACCTCTTTTTCAAACTCTCTAAACATGAAAAACATGTCGAGTTTACATTCGTTGGACTCGTTAAAACATCAAACAGTGATGGACTCATCGATCATGACGAGCTCGAACCACTCATTCTCAAGGTTCGTTAAATATACTTGAAGGGATTCATCCGAAGGATGAAATTACAGATCAAGCATATGTTATCCTCCTCAAGCTTGTTAAAAAATAAAGAGGAACTGACTGGTATGGTAGAGGAAATTGGGAAAACAAGGAATTCCATTTTGCTAATGGCAACGAATATCTCTTGAACACGACACTCTTCCACTTCATCTTTGTGGTCGTTGGGTTGGGTAATATGCTTTTATTTTGTTTATCATACCATTTTCAAAACCTCCATTTTGATTTTGGGTCAATGCTGCCAGCTCCATTCGGTGTCGTCAGTGTGTTCAAGAGAAGTCCTTCAGTTAATCTCTACAATACTCTTAAGCCTTCATTTCATGCATGTCTTTCCTTATCTAATTTCATGTCAGCGTCATTCTGATCATTCTGTCTCAATCATCATACATGTTTCATGTCGTTGATGGCAGATACATCAAGGCCCTCCTGTGACAGTTCGCTTCTTGTCGACATCAGCACATCATTCAGGAAATTGACTTAAAAACACCCCTTGGTACCTTGGTGCTTGCATACATCAATGGAAAGTTTCCTCGCTCTTGGCGACAAGTTTACATCAATGGCCTTCGACCGAAAGATTTTTTGCGGTGTTCGACATCAACATATTCATTCACACCATACATATTGTATTGTAGTACCTTGAGAGCCATTAACATCATTGGTGGTTTCTCTCGCATTTGTTAAGCACTTACATAATTGATCGGTAATCAAATGGTGTCTACCATGTTTGACTCCAACTGATTGATTCACATGGTTAGACTCGAATATTGGTTGGTCGTGTGAATGAGATAAAAGACCCTGGATTTAGTTTCTGTCATCCGGGTGACGATTTCAAGATTATACAAAAATCACAATGTATGATGGTCGTGATCATATAGACTGTCATTCAGTCATGGATCCACTAGTTGTGTCTGTGAATGTGTATTTTTATCATTGTACTTGTTATGTTAGCTTATGAGCTGAGTATGGGTATGCCTCCCTCAACAAACAAAGATTTCATGTTGTAAATGTATTGTAACATATGAAGCTCACTGGTTGTCCTTGACCCCTACTTGTCACAAGATAAAGCACTTCAGTCATCAATCATCATCTATGACTTTGCACTTTAGGGGGAATTCTGTTATAGGACATTTTGTCACATTCGATCAGTGAGTCTCCTAATGGGATCAATCAACATCCTATTCCCCTGTGTCACCATCTTGCACAAATCCCTATGCATGTACCTTTCATTTCTCAAAGTTTGAGCCCCAAACTACTTCAATTGAGCTAGTTTGAGGACCAACGCTCCCTATACGCTTACTAGGGTGCGTTCACCAGCAAGTTCCTCCAATGTGGCCTATGTTGGTCACCAGTAGGTTGATCACCTTTGCACCTGCGTTGGTTATAGAAATTCGAGGGAATGATCGAGATTCCGGAAGCTTCCCCTTCTAGGAATTTCCATAAGTTGTTTCAACTACTTACCTTGGATAAAACATTCAGATACTATCATTCCCTACATTAGAGTTTTCACCACTTATCATTTGATCCTATCCCTCCAACAAAGGTGGATCTCTTACCCTAGATTGGTAATTGGATAAGAACTCCCAACTTACCATACTTCTCTATATATTCCCAGGCTTCTATGTGGTTGGGGGTTGGCTTTTGGAGAGTGATTTTTCCCTTATGCTGCTATAATGAGTGGTCATCATTTCATGCATTTAGGGTGATTGGAGGAGCATATTGTGACAAGGAAAGGAAAAGTCAACAAGTTGGAGGAGCTCTTCTATAAGATCAACTGCTACTTATGGTTGTAATCTCCTTCGATTTATAGTAATGCAAATAATTCATTGTTTTCCTATATGTGATGTTGTTATTTCACTTATTTCAATACCATGTTGATCTATTGAATGAAGTACTTAGATGATACTGCATAGATCTCGTAGTTCCTTGGCTTGTGTTATCTGACTGTGCAGGTTCTAATTTGTCATTTAGAGCTGGAATTGGAGTTTCCAAGCTAAAGAAGGAGCAAAGTTTGCGAAGGATTCCAGGTAGGCCTCACTCTGTCATCTATTTACTTTAAGGAAGAGAATTTTGTTCCTTGTCTCTTTGTTGTTCTAGGTTAGCCACCAACCTAGGGGAGATACTTTTATCCGTGATCGTAAATCTCATATAATAATTTACTTAATTTAATTATTATTTAATTACTTTACAAAACCACTATAACCACCACCATCCAAAACATGTATACATATTGTAACTATATAACAAATTGCATAATCTAAGTTATTGTAAATATTATAAATATAAATATATTTAAAAAAATAAAATAAAAAATATTAATAAAGTCCTAAAGCCTTCACCTAGAAGAAAACTAAAATTCAATTCCATAGGAGTTATGGTCATTCATGCTCCCTAATACATATTACACGAGAGAAGGCAAGCATCATAGTTCTTATGGGCTCACATGAAAGGATGAGGGCTTGGTTTTTGTTTTAAAATAAATATATATTATATTGGAGGGCATCCCGTTCTCTCCTCACTACCATACTTACTCACATTTCTAATTCCTTCCAAGCTCCCCTTCCTTTCGAGCTTCCAGACTCCTCCCTCCCCTCATCTTCCATCCTCCTTATAACTCCCTCCTCCCTTATAACATCAAGGCTCATTAATGAGAAAAAAATGTTGACACCTAATCTTCATGATTGGGTGAATTTATGTAAATAAGTAAATTAGGAATGTGAACAGTCATTGGGAGATAAACTGAATAGTCACTCCCTATTGTATATAATAAAGACCTACCTAATGGAATGATAGACGAATCAGTTTTACTGTCTATTGGAGTTACTGCCTGGCCTGACATGGTATCAGAGCCAACTCCTTGTTTTAGCTATTATGCTCCTGTAACTCCTCTGTCTGCCATATTCCCTCTGTCCACGCATTTGCCTCTGCCATAACCCATATGTCCAAAACGTTCTCTAGCGCACCAGCGCTACCTCAGTCCTTACATAACGCGCCTCTGCCATAGTATCTGTCCACTGTTTCTTGAGCGTTTGATGAGGTTGATCAGTTTGTTTTGTTAACACTGTCCCATTATTGTTTAAAACACTGTCCCATTATTGTTTAAAACGTTGTCCCATTATTTTTTAAATCGTTGTCCCATATTTTTTTGTTAAAAAAAACACGTTGTCAAGCAATTTGAGGAACGCTGCCATATAAATGAAGAGATTCTATGCATAGAATGAGGGAATACGAAAAATATGATAGGCATTCTAGAAAAGAATTAAAAAAGGTTCACAACTCGTGAACCCAGGAAGGAAGAAGCTCAAATGCAATTGGAAGATAAACTAAACACCACTGAAAAGATTAGTTGACCCATTGATTTTGGCTCGATCTTTCTTGCTGCAAACCTGTGATTGTACTTTTCGCACAATTCAGTGATGCGATGACACTCTTGTTTCTTCTCTGTATATCTATCCAGTGATGTCGTGACACTCTTATACCTGTCCAGTGATACGGTGATACTCTTCTATTCATATCTGTCTACATTGATGCGGTGGCGCTCTTTTTCTTCTATTCATAACTACTCAACTAGTGATGCGGTAATGCTGCAATATTGAAAAGCAATTTGGTGGATTTGTATGGGCTGACCAGATACGTTCATTTTAGACATCGAGTAAATACTAGTAGATCTCTGAGATGGCTCGTGGTAAGAGAAACAGTCGTGGCTTCAAGGTTTAAAGAATCAAAGGGATTTATGGTGATTTTTTAGTCTTTTCAGTGAGCTTTGCGGATTTCATTAGTTCTACTATTATGTTGCCGCAAATTGTAAGCAACAACTCTAGAATATAGATGTTTAATGTTTTGTTTAAAACATTCTCAGATTACATGAGATGTCTGCCATCAGAGCTTGAAATTGTGATGCCGCTGCTGCTCCAACTTTGTAGAGCTCGCGGTTGATGTTGTTGCTGCTCCAACTTTGTAGAGCTCGCGATGAATGATTGATTATTGACTGTGATATGAATTAAACAACCAAAATCGCTTCCCACGGAAATTTTTGAGTACATTTTTACTGTATATTGGAAGAAGTATTCTTTTCTATCAGCAAAAGTTTTTTTTTATAGAATGCATTCAATCATATCCATGGTAGGAATAGTTCTCACTGGCAAGGAGAACTATCCTGAATGGTCCCAGATGATAAAACACACCCTCATCTTCAATGAGTTGTGGAAAGGAGTGTGTGTCAGAGAATGAGACAATAACCCAGTACAGCCTACCTCAGACAAAGAGCTCGTCATTTGGGAAAACAAGAACAGCAAAGCCTATGCATTAATCGCAGCATCTGTAACTGAAGCCCTACAAAAGCTGAAAGAACTCTATGACTCACATTCTGCACTTGAAGTTGTCCAACTCATGATTAAACTCTTCACTCTTGAACTGCAAAATAATGATCCTCTTGCTCTTGCATCTGAAGTAAAGTCTATAATGTATGATATCAAATCCACTAAGGTTGAATTGGATATTCCTCTTATTGCTTTTCTCAAGGCACTTTATCCTACTTACTCCAATTATCTTGAGTCATTGCAAGCAAATGGAAATCTCAAAGATATAACCTTTGACTCTCTTGTGAA
>APFE030093204.1:0-13186 GCA_000404065.3 Pinus taeda | reverse complement strand
TAAAAATAATAAAAAAAAGAAATACTTTTCAATTTTCATAACATACTAATTAACTATCGAATCGCGCAGCCGCCTTGGATCCTCTGAGAGCCGCCGCCTCAGTTTGGTCTTTGGCTTTGCCTAGGATAGGTTGACCTGATTACTGCGACTGCTAATCAGATCGCCTCAGATTGCTGATCAGATCACTCCTGCGACAAGACATGGAGACTTGATCGCCTGTCACCCTGATCTTGGGCCCATGGAGGTGCTGGGTTCTCCCGAGGCTCCTCCCTCCTCTCCTCCGTCAACAAGCTCCCCAGCAGATGCGTTCAACTGTCTACTGGAAGGGCTACCTAAGAAGAAACATGCAGAAGCAGCGAAATTCGTTAAGAAGCTGGATGATATCCCAGAGATCTCCTTACCCCCGGAAACCTCGATTCAGGTTGCTCTCTCCCTGTCTGAGCGAGCTCTCATAGGCCAGTTTACAGGCCTATGGCCTTCTCCCAAGTCGACAGAGAGTTGGGTTAAAAGGAATTGGTCTCTGCTGGTCAGCGAAAGTGTGACTTCTTATTTCCTGGGACGAGGATTCTTTCTCTTTGAATTTTCATCCAAAGACGATAAAGAGCTGATCTTTCGAAACGGCCCTTACTTCATGGTCCCCCAGGGGTTGTATCTGAACAAATCGACCCCCGATTTCGACCCAGCAGTAGATGTACCCAAAGCTGTTCCGGTATGGGTAAGGCTCCCTAATCTCCCGGTTCACTGCTGGAACTGGGACTCTCTGTAGAATATTGGAAATGCCTTGGGGAAATTCATAGATCGAGCGAAAAGAAAGGATCAATATGATTGCGCAAGGATCTGCGTCGAGGTGGATCTGGAGGAGGCACTCCCGGAGGCCATCAAAATCAAAGTAGGAAATTGGACGCATGTGCAGAAGCTAGATTATGAACAGTTTCCTTTCAAGTGCCGGATATGCCAAGTATATGGACACTTCGCCAGAAACTGTCCATCGGCCAATGAAGCAGCTCAAGGGAAGGAGGCCTGTTGGAATCAAGTAAAACGATCCAAATTGGCAACCAAGGCCCAGAAATCGCCAGGAAACACTCGTAAAGGCCTCCAGCAGGACCCAAAGCAGACCCAACAGCCCCAGCCCTCGTTCAATCTTGACTACAGGTTCGGCCCTTTCAATTCCCAACCAGAGGACTCTCATGAAGTAGCAGTCCAAAGGCCAAAGTCCCCAGACAAAGGCTCCCAGGCGTCTAGCGCCAAGGACAAATAAGCTGCTGAAAGCTCAAAAGGAACCCCTGAAGTAGTCGAGGAGGAGGACCAAGAATCAGAAGAATCGGAAGAGGAAGGGGAAATAGGAGAATCTGAATCCTCGGTAAGGAGATCCACAAGAGGACGTAAAATAGATCGGGAGAAAAGAGAGCATCAGACATATAAAGACAAACTCCAGGGCAGCCAACCAACATTGGAGAAGCTGCTAGAAAAAAAGCTGAAGGCAGTAAGAAACCAGCATCAAGTCTCCAAGGGAGCCCAACCATACAAAGGTAAATAATGAAGATAATCTCCTGGAACTGTAGGGGTATGGGCAGCAAAATAAAGGAAGAAGCTATTCGAAATCTAATAAGAATAGAGGCCCCTGACATACTCCTTCTCCAAGAGACTAAGATGGAGGAACCTGAATTTCTCCAAGTAAGTAAAAAACTATGGAAAAATAGTGATGCATCAGCTGTTGCAGCCCGAGGAGCCTCTGGAGGGTTGGGAGCCCTTTGGAATGGAAACATATTTTCGTTGGTGGAAAAGGCATCAAATACCCACTGGGAGATGTTAAAGATGCAGCATGTTACTACAAAAGAAATACTTTGCCTCTTCAATGTATATGTTCCGGTAAATGCCGGAGAAAAAAAGAGCTGTTGGGACTCCTTAAGGCAGCAAGCAGATCTGGTCACTCTAGAAAATGTCATCATAGCAGGCGATCTGAACACTACTTTGCACTCTTCTGAAAAGAGAGGAAGCTCCATTGTACGAGTCTCAGCAAGGGAATGGGTTGAGGATCTCCTTCAAGACTGGGATCTGCTAGATATCAAGCCCGTCTCAGGTATGTTCACTTGGTCTAATAAAAGAATTGGTCCTAGTCATATCGCAGCAAGGCTGGATAGATTCTTGGTGCATAGCTCCTTTCTTCTGCTCGGCCTAGACGCTTGCGTGCATATTCTTCCTTGTAGCACCTCGGATCACAAGCCAATCAAGCTCACCCTCCGCGCTCACGTTGATCTAGGTCACATTCCCTTCAAGTTCAGCCCATTGTGGATCAAGGAGCCAAAATTCTTGCAGGTTGTGAAAGAAAGCTGGTCTCACCCAGTTACTGGATCCCCATTTTATATATGGGAAGAAAATATCAGGAGATTAAAATTCGCCTTGAAGCACTGGTCCAAATCTATTCCAAATCCAGCTGCTGAAAGGAAAAACATTCAAAGTCAGCTCGAAGCAAAACAATTAAACGCAGAAGAGGCGCACATAACCAGAGAGGCACTGGACAAGGAGGCTCATCTCGAGAAATGTTGCCACAAAGTTTTCCTGATCGAAGAGGAAACGTTGAGGATCAAATCGCGATGCCTCGGGCTAAAAGCAGGTGATAGAAATACATCGTTCTTCCACAAGCATGCGGAAGCCAGAAAAGGCTTCAACTCCATCAGTGAAATTAAGGAAGCGGATACCATTCATAAGGACTTTGCAAGTATTAAGCGCGCAGCCCACAATCATTTTAAAGGGCTGTACAGTGAAGAAAACAATATGAATCAGAACTTTAGACTACTGGACGGGATCCCCTCCTCGATTTCGGTTGAAATGAACCATCAGATAGAAAGTGAAGTCACTATGGATGAAGTCAAAAGAGCCCTCTATGCTATGAATCTGGACAAATCTCCTGGCCCTGATGGCTTTACCGCCTCTTTATTACAAAATTGTTGGGACATAGTGGGGAAAGATCTGTATAAAATGGTCCATAAATCGCAGGCTTGCAAGAAATTAGGTGGAAGTACCAACTCTTCTTTCCTAGCACTCATTCCTAAAGAAAAGGGAGCCAATAACTTTAATAGGTTTCGCCCTATATCCTTGTGCAACATTGGCTACAAATTGATCACCAAAGTTATTGCTAACAGGCTGAGGCACATCCTACCTAAAGTCATCCGGGAGAACCAAGGAGGCTTCATCCACGGAAGGCATTTAGTGGACAATTTCACACTCGTCCAAGAGGCAATTATATCAAGCCAGCAGCGTAAGGAACAAGTTATGGCCATCAAACTGGATCTAGCAAATGCCTTTGACCGAGTTAATCATAGTTTCCTTTTGAATGTGTTGAAAAAATTTGGTTTTGGGGCGCGATTCATCAATTGGATCTGGGCTTGCATCTCGGAACCATGGATCGCCCCTTTAGTTAATGGTAGATCTGCAGGCTTCTTCAAGGCTACAAGAGGGTTAAGACAGTGTTGCCCCATGTCTCCCCTACTTTTTCTAATCCAAGCGTCAGTTCTCAGCTTTCATCTAAACAATCAAATGCAAGAGCAGGAGATATCAGGGATATCCATAGCAAGGGGGGTCCAAAACATAAATCATGTTCTATTCGCAGATGATACTCTGCTGCTTGGGACAGCCTCGATCGACTCGGCCATAAAATTTAAGGAGACACTCGATGAGTATTGCATGGAATCTGGTATTAGCCTCAACAAGAGCAAGTGTCATACTTACTGTTGGAATACTCTGCCCTCCTTGATCAATTCCATCTCCAGATGCCTAGGATTCGTAGCTTCCTCAGAATGCTCATCGTTCAAGTATCTTGGGCTGCCCATCTTCCTCAAAATATCCTACAGTAGAGACTGGATGCCGCAGGTAGAAAAATTCAAAAGTAAGCTCCAGGCTTGGGGGGCTAATTGGTTAAACATGGCAGGTAAGACAATCCTCATTAAAGCTGTCCTTAGCAGCCTCCCATTATTCCAGTTCTTTGTGATTCTGGCGCCTAAGGGTATAATCCAAAAAATGGAGCAATATATCAGACATTTCTTTTGGAAAGGGGGTAAACACAATGAGAGAAGATTCCAGCTTATCAAATGGGAGACTGTTCTCAAACCAATGATGGAGGGAGGGCTCAATTTCAAAAATCTCTTGCACCAGAACATAGCAATGGGAGCTAAACTTATATGGAGATTAATTGCGCCTAAGCTAGGCTGGGCACACATAGTTCTCTAGCGAGAATAATTCAAAGGCACAAGGCTGAGATGCTTAGATGTGCCCCTGCCTCAAGAAAACACGTCGTTTGGCAAACTCTGTTCCAAAGTTGTCCCGTTGATTCATTCAAAATCCTACTGGATCCCCGGTAATGGAAGAAAAATAAACTTATGGACGGCTCGAGTTATGGACAAAGAACCTATTGGAGAAAGCCCAAAGCTGAACGCACTGAAGGACTGGATGGTGGCTGCGGGGAAAACTAAACTATGGGATATCTCCATTTGGGATGACACGCAGTGGGCGGGCTGGAGTCTTCCGGAGCTGCCCCCAGACCTGCATCAAGAAGCCGCCCATCTCATCGTTCTATTGAACGGCATAGCTCGTGTCCGAATAAACAGGAAGGACAGGCGAGGATGGGGAGACCAATCGATTGGTTACACAATCACCCAAGGATATGCCTGCTTGAACGCAGTACCAAATGCGCCCATCGATCCGGCCCCTTGGAAAGCAGTATGGGGAAATCGCACGCTGCCAAAAATCGACATATTTTGCTGGACATTATGCCACAAGAAAATTTTAACTGAAGATAAACTTCAGAGCCGAGTTTTTTGCGGACCATCCAGCTGCTCGTTGTGCCAGGATGCTGAGGAAAGCGCCACGCATCTCATCCTGATCTGCAAATTCTCAATTCAAGTCTGGAGAGAATTGATGGAGTATTGGAACTCCAAATTCAAACTCCCAGTGACCATATTAAATCTGTTTGGCACCTGGAAATCACGGTACCCCAGACCTCCACCCAAAAACAAAGGGATCAAAGCGGCCTGGGCATCACTGCTAAAAATATGCTGTTGGCAGCTATGGCTCGAGCGCAATAGCAGAGTCTTCAGAAATATTCATCACAATGCCAAGACGGTGGCGGCCAAGGTAAAGTCCCAATTAAAAGAATGTTGGGGAGATCACAAAGATAACTCCAATCTCAACCAGTTAGACAGAGATTGGGGGTCCTCCTTGAACCTGAATTTTCAGCAAAACATCAGAAGAATTGCTCCTCCTGAGGAATGGAAAATAAGGGAAACAAGCAGAGAGGACTTCCAAAACTGGATTCACAATCAAAGGATGCACTCCCTCTTCTTTGACAGGGCTGCAAAAGGTAACCCGGGCAACGCTGGTGCAGGGGGAGTAATCAAAAGTATAGTTGGTGCAGAGATCCTACATTTTGCGTGGGGATTAGGAATCAACTCCAGCATCCAAGCGGAAGCATTTGCTCTATTTGAAGGACTCAAACAGCTTCAGAATCTGGAAATCAAGGAAGCCAATATACTAGAGGATTCTGAAGTGATCATCAAACTTATGGTGACTGGCTCTATACCACGGGACTTAAGATTAGCAAGACTGATCCAAAGAATCAGAGGAATGGCAAAGATGTTTCAAAACCTAAAATTTTATCATGTACTGAGAGACAACAACAAAGAGGCAGATCTTGAAGCCAACAAAGCTGCTCAACTATCGGCCGGGACATTGAACAGAGACGATGAAGAAAAATGGGTTCCAATCCCTTAAATCATTTCAAAAGATGTTTTTTTGCTTAATTCTAAAGTTGTTTGTATGTATATTTAAATTGGGCCAAATAGGAAATAAAAGCACAATTGTTGATTCCAAATGGAAGCAGCCAGCAAGGCTAAAAGAATTTCAGAAAGAAGAATCCAACTGGATAGCGCCCACATCTATTGTACTAAGAAGATTGGTATTTAGACCAACTCATTAATACAACTCATAACCGTTCTTGTGAAAAAAAAACATACTAATTAACTTATAAAATAAATGTAATTGTGAACATCATAATTCTATACTCAATCTTCATCACATGCATAATATAATGTTACGTCAAAAATTCGTAATAAACCTAATAAATGTGTTGTGTGTAAACATGTCCCATTGTGAATCAATATGTGTAATGTTTGTGGGTATGTGTATGTTTGTGTGTACCCTTTTATTGTTGTGTGCATGTATCCATGTGAGTGATTATGCCTCATTGGCAATGGATTGTGTGGGTGCGAGTCAGTGGTTAGTGCCATGCCAATGATGGACACTTTTTGGGGTCATATAAGCTCTCACTTTCAAGTGGTTGACCCTGTTAGTAGAGGTTTTTCATCTCCAAACCAAGAGAAGCTTTCTATATAATACCTTTTAATTTATTTAAAACATAACACTAACTTCAGAACATTAAAATAGTTTTTAAAAACTATTTAATATAATGTTTTTATTATTTTAATAACATTTAAATATACCAATTTACCAATATATATATATATATATATTATACTATATATATTATATATATATTAATATATAATATAATATATAATGAAATTAAAACAAATTATAAAATAAATTATAATAGTTTTATATAATAAATATATATTATTTGTTTGAGAGGTGCTCTCTAACTTAGTATGACAAACAAATTATAATAACAAAAATAAATAAATAAACAGATTAATGTAATGTAAGTATTTTAACCTAGTCAAAATAAAATAAAAAATCAAAATAAAAATATACGTATATAAATAAAAATAAAAATAAAAATGGCCCATGATATTAATTCTAAACATACCTTATTTGAAGAGTGAAATTAAATTTGCCTAGATCCATTTTAATTCTGAAACTAAGAACCATGGACAAAGAATAAATCTCTTTTCAATTTAAAAGAATTTTTCATCCAAAAAGATTAAAACATTTTTTATGTTTAGATGTGTTAAAATGAAATCTAATCTAGTTATATTAATTTCCAACTTTTTCATTTTATCATACATTTTACTATTTTAAAATAAATTAATATATATATTTTTAATAATATATTATTATATTTATAGAACACTTTTAATTATTAAAATATACTAATAATTAAAATAAAAATATATATAATATTTATATAATTCAAATTTCAAATATAATTAAACCAATATTTAAAAATTATATCATTAAACATTAAAAAAAACTATCATTTCAAAAGCTATATAAGGAAAATTTTAAATAATATTAATTATATACTATTTTATGTAAAGCATATTACTATCCAACATAACTTTAACCTTAAAACATATCCAACATAAAGTTATGTTGGATAATAATATGCTTTAAATAAAATAGTATATTATTATTATTATTATTTAGATAGTTTTGAAATGATATTTTTTTTAATATTTAATGATATAATTTTTAAATATTGGTTTAATTATATTTGAAATTTCTTTTTTTTTTTTATTAGAGAGGAATCGGCAACTTGGACAACCTCGCAACTCGCGTGACACGGGGTCGATTCTGGCTGCCACCATTATCACCTCTCGTGTAACGCCCTAGCAAACCGGGCAAACGTGCACGACGGTGAACGGGCGCTCCGCACGACGGACGGGCGCCTCGTACACGACAGACGAAATTTTCACCCGACGAACTAGGCATGGTAACCGCAGCGGGCAAGCTCGCCGAGTCGGGCAATGACCGGGCGGAGGACAGACTACAGTTCGGACAAACGTTGGTTGCGGGTCGAAGTCAGGCGCGGGTAGTGCAGGGCACACCCGCCCTCCCAAATGCCGGAACAACAGATATGACAATGGTGGGCCGTCGGTCGGGCGTAAGGCACCCACCCGCCCAACCGCAAAGAGAGAATCGGGTTTACGCAATGGACCAACGCGGGAGATACAGCAGGTATACCCGCCGAGTCAGGTAAAGGCCGGGTAGAGACCGAGTGAGGGGTCGATGGTAAACGGACGGGTGTGCGGTAGTGCGGCATTGGTGAACAGGGATGACAGGCGCGGTAGTGCAGAGGCATACCGCCCCGCCTGAACGCCGGACAGCGCGTGTACACAAGTCGTGCCCAACAAAACGGGTTGGCGGTTGGACAGGCATACCCGCCCGCCTGAACGCCGGGTAGTGCGTGTAGAGGTCGCGGGCCGAGCGACGAGCGCTCGCCCGACTACACAACGAATCGACATCGGCAGCGAAGTGGTGGTCTGTCGTGCGGACGTGCACGGGCAGACACCTGCGGTTGACAACAGTTCGGCGGTGGGTCGTGTCGAGACGCCGCCTGCTCGAAGGACAAAACGACATGCATAATTGAGCGGGGGTCCGTCGTGCAGGAGCGCACGGGAAAACGCCCTCCAACAAAGTGTTATGGGTGCGAGGATGGTGGGCTGTGTATGGACGCCCACCCGCCCGACAGCACGAGATGACACATACAGCAGTGCGGTGGCAGACCGCCGTGCATGGTGCGCACGGGCGGGCGCCCTCCGCTTATGAAAGAGACAGCGAATGATGGATGGCGGACAAACGATGAAGGTAGCGATGAGCGAACGATGAAGAGTGTGACGAAGAGGACAACACCTACATGGGCTAAGTGTTGGACCATGGCTTATACGCATTGCCGAGGATCAACAAGCCGACGCATGAAAATAAACGCTTGGGGTGTTGAGTGGGAAACTCGGGGGTCGGCCTTAAGGCTGGGCACCCCTCCCAAAACCCACGAAGAATGGGTATAAGTATGATGAGCTTTGAGCTCATTCGAACCATGAAGCATTCGGTCTTCAAAGAGGAGCTCGCATATAATCAAAAGGGCGCAGATCATTAGATTAATGCGCATGTCTTATGCGCATAAGAATCAAAGGGAATAGGCGTAGTTGGTTGAATGAGATTTGGTAAAGGTCGAAGACGAGTAGGCGGTGGACAGATTTATGCCGGGTTGAGACGGAGGTCTTGCACATTGGTTGAGCGCCCTCCGTGGGGAATCTAGCATACGGTAAAAAGGCTGTCTACGCCTTCGTTGTAATTAAGTGTGGCCTCGGGTTACGCCAGGCACACTTGCCTTGTATTATATTATTGAAGAAAATTGAAATAATATATGTGGGCAGACTTTACCGGGAGTTTCCCCTCCCATTCTATACGGTTATTTGCAATTGTTGTTCGGTTTAATTGCACATGAAATGTTAAGAATGGTTTATGATGAATTATGAAGATTAATGCTTTTCTATGGTTATAAGTTAACGGTTAAAGCATGTTTATATCGGTTGAGGCATAGTCCATATGCATAGTTATTGAGTAAATAGTATGCACGGTGGTGCCGCACCCGCCCAATAAGAAAAAAAAGATTGGGGGTGTGACAGGTGGTATCAGAGCAGGTTTGCTCGTGAAAACGGAAACAAGGTTCTTGCAGGTGATTTGGTGCAAACAGTGAATGGTTGACACTAGGTCACAGAAAAGTAAGAAGATGGCGTCCAACTCTCAAGCTGGGTCCAGTCATGCGATGAAGGACACGGTGAGGGATGCTACTCTTGAGTACATGGAAAAGGTACTTGTGAGGATGGAGTCTTTGGAGAATTCTTGGAACCAAGAGGTGGACTCACTTACTAAGGAGCGAGAGGCCATCTCCAAAGTCAAGGAAGAGCTCGAAGGACTCCGCACACAGCATGATGAACTCAAAACCAATACGAGTACACTGATTTCTTGTGTACACAACTTGAAGGAAGGGTCAAAGAGGTCAAAGAATCAAGGGATCAGGGTCTTGCAGAGATCATGAACTTGAAAGGGGCTCTTGACAAAACAGGTAAAGCTCTTGAAGAAGCCAAAGATGAGATTTCCGTATTGAAGAGGGTCGTGAGACACAACTCAGGTATAGGGGTGCCTCATGTAAAGGTCAAAGAGCTGGAATCTTATGATGGCACAAGGAGCGCAAAAACTCTTGGCAACTTCCTATGGGACATGAAGCAGTACCTAGAAAGATTGGGTCTACCAGATGGGGAGGCACAAGTCAAGGTGGTCGCTCAATTCCTTACAAATGATGCCAAGATGTGGTGGCGAAGGAGGGTGGATCAGATGATTAATGGCAATGCTGATGACATCACCTCGTGGGAAGACATGAAAAAAACCTTGCAGACCCATTTTAGTCCTCAAGACGAAACATGGGAGGCAAGTAAGAAAATTAATTTCATCAAACAAGCCGGAAGCTTACAAGCGTATCAGCGAGAGTTCTCAAGTGCAGCCCTGGAACTTCCCGACATGGCAGAAAGGGATAAAGTCTTTAACTTTATTATTGGGTTGAATCCTTGGGCCCGTAATGAGGTGAAGAGACAGAAAATAAGGACGCTTGAAGAGGCCTTCACTGCGATCGACAGATTAGTGGACCACTATGATGAGACTTCTAATGAGAAAAAGAAGTCCGATAAACCAAAAGAAAAGAAAAAGGATGATGCTTCGGAGCCGGATGATAATCCGAAGGAGAAGAAGCCTTTGAAACGCTGGTTATGTGCAGGACCACATGTGGTTAAGAATTGCCCATCTAAACCAAAGGTGGCCGCTGCTGCACAATCCGATGAGGATGATAATGCTTCTGTAGGAATGATGCAGATACTGGGTGCTTCTGCTACTACGGAGGTGACTTCTAGGAGGGATCCGGAAAGGAACAGACTGGAGTATGTTCAGATGAAGGTGGGTGAGGCCGAGGTGATCACTATGGTTGATAGCGGGGCATCACACAACTTCATGAGTGAAGATACCGCAAGGAGACTTGGGATGAAATTTGTACCGGTGTAGGCACATATGAAGACAGTGAACTCTCCTCCTATGGCAATCCTTGGCATAGCTGAAAAGGTGGACACCACACTTGGTGAGTGGACCGGCAAAGTGGACTTCACCATAGTGCGGATTGATGATTATGAGGCCGTATTGGGGATGGAATTCATGAAGCAATTTGAGGCTATGGTTGTACCACATCTAAGGAAGTTCTTCATTTATGATGGAAGGGAGGATGTGCCCATTGGTGTGACAAAACCTGATCGTAAATTAGGAGGTATGCAGATGGAAGACAAGACAAACAAGCGGTTGTCTACTGTTGAGGCAAAGCTTGCAGAGCAATCACTAGTCATCCGGTCACTATCAGATAGCATCTTGGGTTTATCAAGAAGGCTAGAGCAAGTGGAAGACAATGATGATGAGAACGAGGCATATGTGAGGCCGAACATCCAGAAGGAAGATCGGGAGGCATATCTACGACGGATGGAGGTTGAAGATCCTGATAGATGGATCGAGATGATTAGTAGGGGAGAGCCTCCCGGCTCATCCCCCTCCACATCTTCTTAGAGGACATAGAAGATGGGGCTCACTGTTGGCTGCTCAAAGCAGTGAGCCCTCAACATGGTTGGGCAGGTTGATGATCCAAACATGCGGCAGAAAGATGGGGTTCCCATGGACCTGAGCATGGGATCGTAGGACAAGTGTTGACACATGACCGGGATGTGTAGCACTTGGAACTGATGACCTGATGGAGACATAGCTTTATGGGGGTCTACATTATGGATGATGACGGTCTTGGTAGAAGGTTGCCAGGATGGTGTGTTGTCGGGACGACAACATTTTCAAGTGGGGGAGAATGTAACGCCCTAGCAAACCGGGAAGACGTGCACGACGGTGAACGGGCGCTCCGCACGACGGGCAGGTGCCTCATTCACGATGGGCGAAATTTTCACCCGACAAACTAGGCATGGTAACCGCAGCGGGCAAGCTCGCCGAGTCGGGCAAGGACCCTGCAGAAGACAGACTACAGTTTGGACAAACGTTGGTTGCAGGTCGAAGTTGGGCGCGGGACGTGCAGGGCACACCTGCCCGCCCAAACGCAGAAACAACAGATATGACAATGGTGGGTCGTGGGTCTGGCGTAAGGCACCCACCCGCCCAACAGCAAAGAGAGAATCGGGTTTACACAACGGACCAACATGGGAGATACAGCAGGTATACCCGCCGAGTCGGTCGAAAGCCGGGAAGAGACCGAGTGAGGGGTCAATGGTAAACAGACGGGTGCGCGGTAGCGCGACATTGGTGAACAGGGATGACAAGCGCGGTAGTGCAGAGGCATACCGCCCCGCCTGAACGTCAGACAGCGCGTGTACACAAGTCATGCCCAGCAAAACGGGTTGGCGGTTGGATAGGCATACCCGCCCGCATGAACGCCGGGTAGTGCGTGTAGAGGTCGCGGGCTGAGCGAGGAGCGCTCGCCCGACGACACAACGAATGGACATCAGCAGCGAAGTGGTGTTCTGTCATGCAGACGTGCATGGGCAGATACCTGCGGTTGACAACAGTTCGGCGGTGGGTCGTGTGGAGACGCCGCCCGCCCGAAGGACAAAACGACATGCATAATTGAGCGGGAGTCCGTCGTGCAGGAGCGTACGGGAAAACGCCCTCCAACAAAGTGTTATGGGTGCGAGGATGGTGGGCTGTGTATGGATTCCCACCCGCCCGACAACACGAGATGACACATACAGCAGTGCGGTGGCAGACCGCCGTGCGGGTGCGCATGGGCAGGCGCCCTCCGCTTATGAAAGAGACAGTGAACGATGGATGGCGGAAAAACGATGAAGGAAGCGATGAGCGAACGATGAAGAGTGCGACGAAGAGGACAACACCTACGTGGGCTAAGTGTTGGACCATGGCTTATACGCATTGCCGAGGATCAACAAGTCGACGCATGAAAATAAACGCTTGGGGCGTTGAGTGGGAAACTTGGGGGTCGGCCTTAAGGCTGGGCGCCCCTGCCAAAACCCACGAAGAATGGGTATAAGTATGATGAGCTTTGAGCTCATTCGAACCATCAAGCATTCGGTCTTCAAAGAGGAGCTCACATATAATCAAAAGGGCGCAGATCTTTAGATTAATGCGCATGTCTTATGCGCATAAGAATCAAAGGGAATAGGTGCAGTTGGTTGAACGAGATTTGGTAAAGGCTGAAGACGAGTAGGCGGTGGACAGATTTATGCCGGGTTGAGACAGAGGTCTTGCGCATTGGTTGAGCGCCCTCCGTGGGGAAATCTAGCATACGGTAAAAAGGCTGTCTACGCCTTCGTTGTAATTAAGTGTGGCCCCGGGTTATGCCAGGCACACTTGCCTTGTATTATATTATTGAAGAGAGTTGAAATAATATATGTGGGCAGAATTT
>APFE030093190.1:40040-61545 GCA_000404065.3 Pinus taeda | reverse complement strand
TATGCTCTCACATTTTTATTTTTCCTGTGATTTAGAATTCGTATGCAGGTAATTTATGTACAGGGTTAAAACCTACAAAAATGGTAGAGAAAGTTTGCTAGGTGGAAACTCAGAGAATCTTCTAGAAACTGCTCATATGGCACTTGCCTTTCTGAATTCGCCCAGGGATGAGTAAGAGATCATGAAATCTCCATGTGGAACCAAGAAATATCAGCGAAATGACACTAATTAAAAACCCAGAAGCTAACTCACCCCCCAACAAATATCTATATATTGATCCCTCATCCTAGAGATCCGGAGGCTGGAATTTTGTATTTTGTAAGGAAGTGTTATTGGTTTCTCTGTGAAGCATTGTACTGTTGGGTGATCTAGCTTTTCATGAGGTGAAGAGGGCTTTCATGGTGGGAGGATGGTGTTGGATCAGACAGCTGGGTTGTAGTCCTCTCTTCTACTTCTATCAATAAAGTTATTTGAGTTTTCCTCCATATACTTGTGTATTTCTGAATCTTGTATTTATGTATGCATTTGTATGGTTAATGTACATATGATTCTACATTGTTTATGGTATCATAGATCTCTATGCTTTGATGGTATTTTGCTACTTTGCCTCTACAGGTGTTCTTTGAAGCAAGACAAGTGAGAAAAGAGTGGCAAGCTCTACCAAAGGAGAGAGGAAACAAGCAAGGAGCCAAGCGAAAGATTAAGGTTGGTGCTCTCTGATTCTCTCTTTTCTATCTCCCATAAAGGAAAACACAAGTTACTTTGAATTGTTTGATTCTAAGATAGCTACTTGTCTTCGTGGGACTAGTAGATCTGAATAGACACTATTTTTCCCGGAAACGAGGGTTGAGGTGGTTTAGTCTCGATATACCCTTGTTTCTATTGAGGGTTGAGTCGGTTTAGTCTATGGATGCCCTTGTTGTTGATATTAAGGGTTGAGGCAGTTTAGTCTTGGAATGCCCTTAATGTTGATATTGAGGGAGGAGGCAATTTAGTCTTTGGATTCCCTTATTGCTTAAAGAGAAGAGAAGGCACTAGGTTCTTTCTAGGTTTGGCAACCGATTTAGTGTGTGTGTGGAAAGGATAAATAACAAAGGTAGAAGCAAAGAACCATTTGAAAGATAAGTATTTTATTTTAGTTTAATTATGCATGTGATCTATGATTTTGGTTTATGATGGTTACATGTGATTTATGATTTTGATTTATGATGGCTAGGTTTTGACCTAACCAGATGTGATATGTTTATACACGATGATTTGATCAAGAGCTAAATTGTTTTTCAAGTGATAGGAAGTGAACAATATTGCAAGTGTACCTTATTGATGGGCCACCAATGCGGTATCATTTGAATTTATTTTTAGTCTAATGGAAATTATGTGCTTTGTATAGGAAATCATGGAAAACACCCGGTTTAGGGTGGTTGAAACTGACTGCAAGAATTATCAGCGACAAAAGGAATTGGAATAGGGTACAATATGTTAATAAATCATTTTAGGAGCAGGTCCATTGTGGGACACTGGTACCCAATAGTGTTTGTTGATTTCCATGAGGATGATATGGTGAATATGATGGTTTTGAGGCAATGATATGTCTTGGTTTTGGACCTTCTGATGTGAGGAAACCTTGCCAAGGGATGGATCACTTGGGAAGGGGATGCCGAGGAACTTGGAAGGTGAGTGACTACTTGGAAGGGGGTGACTGGATTTCTCGAGGGACTGTGTAATAGAGAATGGAAGGACGGGGGATGATTTTTTTTTGTCATTAGCATTTCTAGATGGAATCAAAAGCACATGGGGAGTGTGCCTTGGAAAATCGATTTGGTAACTGTTCACTGGTGGAACATGTAGTGCAAGGATCATAGTGTTGGACATTGGATGAAGGTTTGACTTTGGCAGTGTATTTTGGACTTCATGGGTAGGAGGTGAATCCTAGTATTACTTTGAGGATGGATGTGTGAGCCTCTGGACTTCCTTGTTGCAGATGTAGGCATCATATCCTTTTATTTTTTGGTTAAAGAAAATGTGCATATGTATATATGTGTATGTTATTGTAAATACAATATTGAGTTGGATTTATAAAGCTCCATAAACAATATGGTTATTTGTTGGTTGAAGAAAATGTGTATAAGTATATGTGGTTTTTATTGTAAATATTGTAATGATTTGTGTTATAAATCTCCAGTACACAGTATGATTATAAATCTTCAGTACACAATATTTGCAACGAGCTGTGTTATAAAGCTCCATGGGCGGTATGTTTTATTTTTCAGTGGTTTTTTGGTCATAAATGTCATAGAACACTAAGGACAATGTTCCCCTAAGGGGGAGGGTTTTGTAACAAGCCCAGATTCAAGTTCATGCAATAATATTAATAAAGGAAAAATAAGACCAAGGACATGGGACATGTATTCAAAGCTGAATGTTGAAAACATCGTAGTGGGCATAACTTGTTGTTTGTTATGGCTAAGGGGCAATTTGAAAAGGCAATGGAAAAGGTTTTGAAAAGGTAAAGAGACATTAATTGGCATTTTATTTATGAAAATAATGGAAAATAGGAGAAAAGGAAGGTGAAAGGTCATAGGCTGCATGTCAAGAGGAAGTTGAAGGAAAATAGAGGAAAAATGAAGAAATTGGAGGCATCAATAATAAAAAGGATTTTGAGGATCAGTTCATGACTTTTGTCAGTATAGCTTTTGTCTAGTTATCCTTTCGTCATTTTAGTTTTGGAATTGGTTTCAAAGAGGAGAAGGGCACTAAGAGGAGGAAGCAAGAAATCAAGAAAAGGAAAGACAAAGGAAGCAAAAGAAAGTAAGGGAAAGCAAAGGAAGGACAAATAAAGCAAAGGAAAGCAAGGATCAAGCAAGGAAGAGTTGGATCAAGTAACTTCAATGGGAATACTTGGAGTTAACAAGTTGCATGTATGATTTCTTAGCTGGCTTGGCATGCATGGTACATGCAAGTGTGTATTTGGTTCTCTTGCTATTATTAGCATGGATGTTGCTTGGTTTGATAGTGGTTTCAGCCTTGCCTTTCCATTTCCAAATAGCCATGGTGTGACGGCATTCATTCTTGGTTGAGCTTTGGATTTCTAGAAGGTTTTGGTTTCAAGCGAGGTGGTATTAGGAAAATCCCAAGGATTGGGGATGGAATGGTTTTCTCCAAGAATCCCTCAATAGGTGGGTGGAGACAAAAAAATTCCTCAAGGGATGGTGAAGGAATTCTGAGGCATCCAAGCTTGGTTTAGTTTTGTAATGTCAGGACTAGTTTCGCTGAGATCACAGTAGTGTGAGGGCGAAGGTGGCTTAACCTATGGATTCCCTTGGTTTTTTGTGTCTTGGTGTATCCCATGAGATCCCACATTCATGCTTGGAATATGGCACAAAGGTGATTAGCTGGAAGAAATATTTGGTTCAACCTAATCTATGGTTGGGTGGTATGTGGAAGTCCCTGACTTGGTTGGATTTTGCATATGTTAATAAGAGCCATTCTCCTCTTGTATTTTATGAGTAAATGAACTTGTTATGATGTGTCTTTGATTGTTTTTCTATAATTATTATTTATCTCGTTATATGTTGGTTATAAGCATGGTTTTATCACAAATTCCAATTATGTATCTTATCATGTTTTGATTGGTAAATGAATATTTATTGACTGTATGATCTAATAGATGTTATTGAAGCTATAGTGAGAAGAGGGAACTATATCTTCTTGGTGATTCTTAGATAAGTATAAGATCCCCATGTTCAGATATGCATTCATGACCTATAAATTTCATGTTCACCATATGTGTGATAGAATGAATTTCATGGTTAGGCCTAGTTAGATTAATTCCTTGATCAATTTTTGTGTTAGAGGATTTGTCCTAGTTTCATTTATTGTTCTGGAAAGTCTCATCAAGTTTTGGGCAATGACCTAGAGACTAGCCCTCAAAAGGTGCCATAGATTCCATGGTTGCAGGCTCAGAACTGGGAAATTGGGATTGTAGTTGCTACCTTGCAGGCTTATGCGTGAAACTAGAGGCCTATATTTGCATGGATGAAGGCTTGTGCATGCAATTGGGAGTCCAGATCACTCTAAAGGAAAGTTGAATTAAGGTTTTGGCACATGGAGTGGTTGGTTAGATCTTGTGGGTCTTGTAGCTCCTAAGGAAGGTCAATAAAGTTTTGGTTTGTCGATTCTACTTCCTTAGTTGTACATAGGAGATTGAATCATGTCACAGTATCCCTCAACTCATTTTTACCCCGGTAGGCCGATGAAAGTGGGTAAATGTGGGAGGGGTAGTTACAGGAAAAATGGATAAAAGCTAGTTATCGCATAGAAGAAAGGGACATATCAGTTTTGATAACTTGGTAAAAGTGAAAATATAGAAGCAACGAATGGCATGCCAAAGATATCAAAGCCAAAGGATTCCATATGCAAACCATGTAAGTTTGGGAAATAAACAAGGCTCCACTTCAAGACAAAAGACTATCATCATCTAGACCATTGGAGCTAGTTCATACAGATGTGCGTAGGCTTAAAAGAACACAAATCTTAAGAGGAGAAAGATAGTTTACACTCTTCTTTGATGATTATACAAGTGAAACATGGATCATGTTTCTTTATAATACCTCAGTAAGTTCAAGGTATTCAAATCTCAAGTTGCAAACAAAATGTTCTTGAAGATCAATTGCTTGAGAATTGATAGAGGATGAGATTTTACCTCAGATGAATTCAAAGAATTCTGTGAAGAGCATGGAATCAAAATACAATAATCAATTGCTAGAACCCCTCAACAAAATGGAGTGGTTGAAAGAAAGAAAATATCAATACAAGAGATGGAAAGAGTTATGCTAGATGAAGCAAATGTCCCAAATACCATTTGGGGAGAAGCAATTCAAATAGATATCTACATATCAAACATATTTCAACTTAGAGAAAATATGTGATAAGACCCCTTATGAGTTGTGGATAGGAAGACCAGCTTTAATCAATAATCTACAAGTCTTTAGAAGCAAGCATTATATCAAGAGTAATGAATATAATTTGGGAATTTAACTCTAGAGCCGAGGAAGGAATCTTTCTTGGTCACTCATCGAGAAGTAAAGGATACAAGTGATATAATAAAAATAATAAGAAATATATTGGAATGCATTGATATAAGGGTATATGACACATTACCACAAATAAAAAAAGTGACAAAGAAATGAAGAATCATATGAGACAACAAGTGTAGATCTAAGAAAGGAAGAACAAGTAGAGAAAGATGAAGAAGAAGAAGATATGGCACGATGCAAAAAATTCCATTTAGGTATGCAAAAAGATACCTTTTTGAAAATAAAATACCTGGAAATAGAGAATTAATATATTAGACTAGAAGGAAATTAACCAACACCCCAAACATGCAAATCTACCACTATTTTCTAAAATGAACTCCAAATTTTTTAATGAAGCTAGTGAATATAAGCATTGGGTCAAGGCTATGAATGAATAATTACACCATATAGAGAAAAATGACACACGAGAACTTGTGCCTAGACAAAAATACAAATATGTAATTGGCACCAAGTGGTTCTTTAGAATAAATCTATATGAAGATGGATAAGTAATGAGGAATGAAGCCAGAGTAGTCTATTAAGGGTATACACACGTAGAAGGTATTTAATTTGAAGAAATATTTGCTTGCAATAAGAATGTTCTTATCATTTTCTTGTCTTAGAAAATTCAAAGTATGTCAAATGGATGTAAAGTACAAATTTCTAAATGGTGATCTAGAAGAGGAGATATGCACTAAGAAACCAGAGGGATTTTAGTTGTCTGAAGATGTAGATCAGGTATATAAACTAAATAAATCACTCTATGGATAAAATCAACCTCCAAGAGCCTGGTACTCAAATCTTGATAGACATATACAACAACAAATATTGAAAAGGGGCACAACAAACAATAATATTTATGTTAAAATTGACAATGAGAGTTTACTCATCATTATTATGTACGTGGATGAGTAGCATCTTCGGGAGTGATGTGAATCAAATGGGTCAATAGTTTGCAATAAACATAAAGGAGTATGAGATGTCCATGTTGGGAGAGCTTTCATTCTTCCTTGGATTGCAATTTGATTAGTCAGATAAAGGTATATTCCTCTCTCAACCTAAGTACACGAAGGAAATATTGAAGAAATTTGACATGGAATATTGTGTACTTGTTAGCACACCTATGGTCATAGGGTGAAATTTGAGCAAGGATGATGAATCCCATAATTCAAACCAGATTATGCATGGGCCAATGATTGGAAGCATCCTATATCTAATCGCCTCAAAACTTGATATAATTCAAGTTGTGGGATTGATTATTATATTTTAGTCTACCCCTAAGGGGATCCACGTGAATGTAGTAAAAATAATCTTCAGATATTTGAAGGGAACTATTGATTATGGCCTATGATATTCATGGAGCAATGAATTCAGCCTAAAAATATACACAGATGCATATTCGGTAGGCCATGTTGATGACAAGAAGAGCACAAGTGGTGCAAACGTCTTTTTGGAAACTGCTTAGTGTCATCATTGAGAAAGAAGCATGAAAACTTCTGAGGATGAAAATTTATTTTAATGTTTAGAAACCTTGGTGAATATCACTAGTTCATAATATGTAATATGTAAAATGTTTAGAAATATTTTGTAAAAATATTCAAATTTCTAATCATTTTTTGCAATATCTATATAAAATTTTGGTGATTTTTACAGTAAAACAATTTTATACTATAAATTTTGGGCGAACAATTTTTCGAAAAATGGAAATTAGCGAATCACTTTTTTTGGAAAAGCATGGAAAATTAGCCTAGTTGCAAATAGCAGCCCCTAAAATTTTTGTTGGTAAGAAGAAAACCTCTTTATCATTATCTACTATTGAAGCGAGGTACATGGAAGTAGGTGTATACTACACTCAGGTACTCTAGATGAAACGAACTTTGAAAGATATCAAGGTAGAATATTCTCACCCCATTCCAACTATGTGTGATAACGCTAATGTCGTTAACATTTCCAAGGATCATATAATGCATTCAAAGACAAAGAATATTCCTATTAAATATAATTTTTTGAGAGGCCAGGTAGCTAATCAAATTGTTAGGCTTGAATATATTTCCACTAAAGAATGAATTCCATATATTTTCACCAAACCTTTTCCCAAGAAACCATTTGGGTATTTAAGACAAAAAATAGGAGTGATATATATCTCATCTCATTAGCCTTATATGTATGGGGTATGTAAACTCTTCAACACATGTTAAGATTTTAGAAAATGAGATGCAAGAGAAGAGTGATGAAATGGAAAGTTTTCAGAATTTTTGTAATTGGTATAACTAGAATTGTTCCACTTAAAGCACACATAATTTGTATCAAGTCTTGAAAAATTGGTTTCGACACCCATTAGTATTAGCAATTGACTCCACACCATTCAATGGTGTCAACAAATTAGTATAAATAGTTTTTTTGTCCTCATGATTAGGGGGAGAGTTAATAATAAGGAGAAGCATTAGTTCAAGGGGAGTTCAGATAAACAATCATGAATGATTAGCTGGTATCAGACATGCATAGTTTGTATTCATGGATGTGAAATTGGTATGTGATATTAGAAGTTGCAAACACAACCCTTTTCCATTGATGTTAAAGGGGGAGAGTAACTTTCATGGTCATTGGAGTTGTGAGCGAGGTACAGGGGGAGAGACTAGAAATTGGAGCAGAGTTTAGACATTTGTACATATCTAAACTTGGTGTAGAGAATTTGGTTTAGAGACACTGGTTGTGAAATTGGTGCAAAGTACTTAGTTCATAATTGAGTAGTTCATTTAGAGTAGCGATGCAAATTTTTTCTTGATTTGGAGATTGGTTTAATGTAGGAGGAGAAAAAATTGGTTCAAAGTAAGAAGAGAGATCAACCACTGGTGCAGTATCCAACCATTGGTGTAAAGTTTACTTGGTTTATAGATTAGATCAACAAGTGAAATCATTGTAGAGAGATTAACAATTGGTTTGTGAAACATAGGTTGGTTGGAAAACAACACTCGAAGTGAAAAATATGACTAGGAGTCACTAATGCTCCAATGCCAGGGGTTTATATCAATGAAAAAGGGGGAGATTGTTGAAAGTGTTGTCATTGATGTCAATTTTAGGGGGATTTTCTAGTGTATACATGAGTACAAAAGTTAGGGGGAGTATCAATAAAGGCCATGAATGAAATTTTGTGTTCTCCCTTGAACATAATTTGGTATTTTTTAATGAGCATGTCCTTTCTTAATCCAGGTGGCTAGACCATCATTAACACTAATTAAACCATGATTAGTGGACCTATTTAGTGAGTTGCACACTTAGTTGAAATTTGGACTTCACATGTATTCATGCGTCCAAATATTCGACGAATCACCAAGCTAAAACATTTATCTATATATATTTTTGACTTTGAGTGTATTTAGACATACAAATATCTTTTGGAATTTGCATGTATCTGAGCATATGACATTTGGGGGTGGATCAAAGTAACCACTTAACAAAGTACCCAAATTTTGGATGTTTGTTCTGGCCAATGAGTGGACCCTGAACCATGAACAAGTGGTAATGTGAAGTGGATAACAGTTGGTAGTAATGTGTCAAGTAGGTGGTAGAGGTGATGTTGTTGTGGTAGAAATAGAGTATGAAATGTGGTAGGCAGAAATGAAATTTTTGGCCAGCCAACTAGATGATTGACATGTGACACGTGGCAGGTATGGGTTAGCATCAAGAAATGTTTCAAGCCTAGGTTACTCACAGAAGGTCGCTTGGTAAGTGAAGTGATAGGTGAATTAAAAAGTGACATGGCAAGTTGTGGGTCCAAGTTAAAAGCTAAAAGGGTTTGAGTATCGGGCCATGCTAGAGTGTGTTGAGGTAAAGTTCCTAGTTGTTTGACCTAGATCTCAAATTCAGTGAAGATGGTTAAAGAACAGTTCTAGTTGTTCAAGGTTCTAGCTAAAGAAAATGAAGAAGTCATCTGAGCATCTAGTAATCTAGGTGTTAACCAAGTGTGGTGTTAGTAAATGGCTTGAAATTTAGTTTCAAGTGAAGCAAAGTAGTAATCTAGGTGTGAACCAAGTGTGGTGTTAGTAAATGGCTTGAAATTCATATTCAAGTGAAGCAAGGTGGATTTTTCAAGGTTTCTATGGTTGAGGTTAAACATATACGAAATGAAGAAGTCACTAGGTGATCCGAACTTAAATTCAAATGCTACAACTTATAGATATAATCATAAACACAGAGATGTAATGGAAAAATACATCATTTCATTAACAGAAAAATATTGAACTATGCTTACAAACAAAATAGAAATAAGATAGCTTGGGTGATGGTAGCTTATCTCTGAGAAGAGATGTGGCGGCTAAATGCCTCTCAACTGAGTTACAATGAGGTTGAAGGGAATTTTTATTATTGAACAATAAGAGAAAACCCTAAAAAACCAAAACCCTAACTTGAGGAGATGTAAACAAAGAGTTTATGGGCCCCATTGGGGCTAGTTGGGAAACCAACTTCCCAAGGTCGTAACTTGGTCATATTATCTCCATTTGACGTTCTTGATACCTCGTCGGAAATATTTCTCTGAGGACTGCAGTTGTTGATGCAATTTCCATAAAAATTAATAATTATTATTTTGCCAAAAAAACAACGTTTAGGGCCTCAAAATGGCTCCAGAAGTTCAAGAATACCAAAAATAGTAAATTGTGCTACAATTAAGGAAACTGAAAAACTAAAAGAAACAATGGTGAGGGTCCAAGTGGAATAGGTGGCAGCCACCAATATCCACCTCGATCAGTCCTCCCCCCTTAGGAAGTAATGGTCCCCATTGCGTTGAGTTCCTCCATGAGATGAGGAAACTTTTGTTGAACTTGGTCCCTAGTGAGCCATTTTCCTTGGTGAAGGAGTTGGCCTCATTTGAAAACTCAATATAGTTGTATCCTTTGTTTTTGAGTGTTCTTGATCTATGTTTCCATGATTTGATCAGTTGTGGCCTGTTGAGCTGTGGAGATCTCTGTTGTAGCTGTGTTGGACATGGGGGAGACTTTCATCCCATGTGCTTGGATGCTTTGAGTTGTACTTGTGCATAATGTGTATGATCATCCTGTTGACAACCTCTATTTTTCCATCATTTTGGGGATGGAAAGTCATCGAATTAGTAAGTTTTGTATCCAGCATCGACCAAAGACTTGACCAAAATGCACTCAGGAATATGCTATCTCTATCTGAGATAATGGATTGTGAGATCCCAAAGTGTAACCACACTCTCTCAAAGAAGAGCTTAATAGTGGCTTTTGCTATGATACTCTTCTTGCAGGCCACCATGATGGCCATTCTATAGAATTTGTTGATGACCACAAAAATGCAATCATTGATGTGCTTATTAGAAGGAAGGTCTGACATATAATCCATGGAGACAGATTCCCAAGTTTGGCTAGGAGTAGGTAGAGGAGTATACATGCCTTGCTTCTTGATGGTTGGTTTGGCAATGGCATAGGCGATGCGGTATCTAATGTACTTCCCAACATCCTGATGAAGTTTCAGCCAATAAAAATACTTCTGCAATACCGCCACTATTTTCTGTACTCAAAACTTTCCAACGGCCCAACTGTAATGAGCCTCCAAAATCATCTTGGCATGCTCACTTGAAGGAACAAAAATGTGTCCCAAGTGGCATAATAGTGCATCCTGAAGGTGAAAAATTGGAACTTACTTCCCTTCCAGGAGTGTCTGGTACATGTTGTCAAATTCTGGATCGCTCTTGTAAAGATGTGTTTACCTCAATGTCTCGTGACCACAAGAGTTGAGCACAATGATTAGCGCCATGACTGGTGGTCAACTAAGGCAGTCAATGACATTATTGGTGCTACCCTTCTTATACTAAATGTTCAAATAGGATTGTACAAATAGGTGGACCATTTCTGATGGTGATCATTCTGCAACTTCCCTTGTGTCTGTATGAACTGTAGAGGTTGGTGGCATGTGTGCATGACTGTTTCCTTCCCCAGAATGTAATGCTTCCATTGACAGCAAGCCTGCACAATGGAATACATTTCTTTATCATAAGTGGCATACTTTCGGACTGTGTCTGAAAGTGTCTCACTATGGTAAGCCACTGGATGCCCATGCTGAGTAAGAATCACACCAATAGGATAGTCAGAGGCATCTATCTCAATCTAAAATGGTTGTTGCAGGTCTGGTAATGTGAGCACTGATGCAGAAAAGAGGTGATTCTTTAACTCGGAGAACACTCACTGTTGGGTTTCCAACCAAAAGAAATTTTCTTTCGCTCCACCCTTGGTGACTTGACTTAAAGGCCAAGTGATATGAGAGAACCCCAACACAAACCTACAATAGAAATTGGCACATACCAAAATGTTGAGGAGCTCTGTTAGATTGGTTGGGGCTAGCCAATCCCGAATGACTTGTATCTTGGATGGGCTCACATGTACACCTTTCTCATTAATAATGTACCCCAGATATTGAACTTGGGTGAGGCCAAAGGTGCATTTCTCTAAGTTAGCACATAACTTGTGTTGTCGGAGGGTTTGAAGGACCCGTCGAATATGGTGGAGGTGCTCTTCCCAACTCTGGTTGAAGATTAAGATGTCATCTAAATACACCACCATGAATGCATTGGTGAAGTGTCACAAGATGTCGTCCATCAGTCTCATGAACTTTGCATGGGCATTTGTCAATCTGAATGGCGTGATCGACAATTTGAAAAGGATCTCCTTGGATTTGAAGGCAGATTTCCACACATCGGAGGGTTCGGTAGGCACTTGGTGATACCTTGACTTCAAGTCAATCTTACTGAAATATTCCCCCCCCTTGATTTGGTCTAGAAGTTCATCAATTCGCGGGATTGGGTATCTATTACAGACAATGATCTTGTTCAGTGATTGATAGTCTATATAAAGCCTCCAAGTCCCATCCTTCTTCTATACCAATACAAGCGAGATCCCACATGGTGATGAACTTGTCTTGATGTGCCCTTTCTGTAGTAGTTCCTAAATCTACCTCTTAATCTCATCATTCTCCATAACAAAGCATTGATAGATTGGTCCATTGGGTAGCAATGCGCCTGGGATTAGATCGATAGAGTGCTTGGCCTAACAGTGCAGAGGTATCCCTGTAGGTGAGGCAAAAATATCCTTGTACTCCTCCACGACCTTGTCCATCTATTGTTGCTATGTAGAGGAGCCTTGCCTAGAAGCTATGGCCACAACCTTCTTCTTACCTTGGGGGAGAATCATAAGAAAATAAATTTCTTGGTCTGGGAAATGATCTTACTGCATTGCTTTGCAATGCTCAAAGAGATAGCGATAGGCAGGGCTACCTATGATATCCTATACAATTTATTAGCCAAAGTAATAATCATAGAACAAGGTCTAGACTCATATACAACATGTTGTTTCCACAAGTATGGTTGTCCTAACAATACATCATAAACTTAAAGAGGAGCAACATTACATAGAACCTCATCCATGAAGGGTTTGATGCTGTAAGGAAGGTGACATTGTTGGTTGACATGAAGATCTTGTCCTTAGTGAAGCCACTCGATGGTGTACGACTATGGATGTTTTGTAGACTTTAGGCCCAATCGCTTCACGAACTCTACTGAAATGAGGTTCTTTTGGCTCCCGCTATCGATAATGAACTACAACAGAGAACCCTTCACCCACATATGTGAGTGGAAGAGGCATTCCCCCTCCTCTGGATCTTTAGGCTCAATTTTCTAGATCTATGTGGTGGCCACAGCGACATTGGGCTCCACATCAATGATCTACTTCCCTTTGTGAGTTCACTTATTAGGTTCTAATCCAGAGTCAGGATCTGGGTCTGATTCAAAAGCCTTTAGCTCATCCACCAGTGATTGCTTGGCTCGACACTCACTTTTATTATGAATGGAGCTCTTATGGAACTCACACCATTTTCTTGTGTCCTTCTTCATCTTCGTGGTGTTGTTCTTTGCTTGCGGCTTTGGCGGGTTGTCCTGGGTAGCCTTATCTTGGCTTGGTCATTTGTTTTGTGGTTTGGGGGCGCCTTTCCCTTGCTTTGGATTTTCATATCCAAAGTATTGTTTCTTTTGTTTAAACTTTTGCTAAATTTTTACAGCATACCAATACATCGTGTCGAGCGAGGAGATGTCCAGGAACTCCATCTTGTCCTGGATGTACTTGTGTAGACAACCACAATACCTGAGCACAAAATTCCGCTTAGTATCCTTGATAACCAGCTTCGTTCTAAGGGTATGGAAAGTATTTGTGAACTATGGCACGTCTTGGTCCCTTCCCTATCATAGCGTGGTCCACTTTATGTATTTATCTTCATAGCTCCTGATAGGGTAATATTGTTCCTTGATGGCGTCTTGGAAAGAATTCCAAGTGCATGCGACTGAAAATAACGAGGGTTCACTCTCATCCTTTTGTTCACATTAGCTTTCCCACCAGTCCTTGACATGTGGGGCAACTTTGAGAAGGGAAAAAGTAATATTTTCTCCATTGGAAAAGTCATGAACTAAAAAATATCCTTCCAAAAAATTTAACCATTTATCTACTACATCTGCATCTATCAAGAATTCAAATATGGTAATATCGAAGTTAACTTGTACCTTAAAAGGAGTAGCACCTCCAGAGTGGCTATTGCATGGAGATGCATCACCTGTGGGTAGTCTTCGAAGGATCTAGGCAGATTTATCCGTCATCACGTCCCTCTATCGCTCGAACGCTTCTTCGAGCAACACTTTGAAAGGATCTTATACCCCCTCATCTTTATTTTATTCCGCCATGGGAGGTCGTTGGGTTTTGCGAGGCCGATCCTATAATGATTCAACCAGATCGAGCCCTAATTCCTTATACCCTAACCTCGTTGGGGACATGCAAAGAAAAATGGAGAAAGAGTAGACCACTATGATACCATTGATCTGAACTTAAATAGGGATGCTATAATTTACAGATATAATCATAAACACAAAGATGCAGTAGAAAAACACTTCATTTCATTAATAGAAAAGTACTGAACTATGATTACAAATAGAATGGAAATAAGATAGCTCAAGCGATGGTAGCTTATCTTTGAGAAGAGATGTGGCGGCTACATGCCTCTCAATTGAGTTACAATGAGGCTCAAGGGACTTTTTATTATTGAACAATAAGATAAAACCCTAAAAAACCAAAACCCTAACCCAGGGAGATGTAACACCAAGAGTTTATGGGCCCCGTTGGGGTTAGTTGGGCAGCCAACTTCTTGGGGTCGTAACTTGGTCATATTATCTCCATTTGACGTGTATGATACCTCGTTGGAAATATCTCTTTGAGAACTACAATTGCTAATGTGATTTCCATAGCAATTACTAATTTCTATTTTTCCAAAAAAATGTCATTTAGGGTCTCAAAGCGGCTCCAAAAGTTCAGGACCCAAAAAACTGCCAAAAATAGTAAACTATCCTACAATTAAGGAAACTGAAAATTTGAAAGAAATAATGGTTAGGTTCCAAGTGGAATAGGCAGGTGGCCACCAATATCCACCTAAATCACCAGGGCATTCGGTAATTTGGGTGTGAACCAAGTGTGGTTGTTAACAAATGGTCTAGACTTCGTATTCAAGTGAAGTAGGGAGATTTGTCGAGGTTCAAGTGGTCAATGTTCTCCACAAAAAAGTGGACATCTAGGCACCGAAAAATTTGGTTGTGTATGCAAAGTTTGACTAAAAAAAAATAGACTTTGGATATATTAGAAACATGAGTTAAGACCAAGGTCCTAACCCTAGGTCGCAAGGGGTTAAGTGCTCAACACTCTGAGCCAAAGGATAATAGAAGGGAAATATGGGCATTCAGTGTTTCACTTTTGCAACAAAGCATTCACAATTGTAAAGAACTAGGCACTAGATTCACTACAATAATAAATTAAACCCATGGTCGTAGCACCTAGTTATGAGGAGGGGTGCTAAAGGTGAGTAAAGGCAAGGGTAAGGAAACGAGTTGAGAAAATGAGCTAAATGTTCTCAAATCATATCTATATATGATTAATCGCTAAGGGAAGTGAATTGCATTTATCAACGAACATAATAAAGCACATGTGCCATCATAGAGCATGAATGAGGTGAGCACATGCATAAGGAGAGCATGAGCATGTTGAGAGCATAAAAATGAAGTGGATGTGTAACTGTGTGAGAGTAGTGGAGAACTACAAAGATTTGGTTCAATAAGGGACAATAGAAAGCACTTAGAGCGTGTGTCAGTAGATATGAGAAAAGACATGTAAAGAAAATATGTACAGAAGCTAAGTGTGAGATCTGGGCCAATAAGGATTGAAGAAAAAAGATATATGCTATGCAGTTTGATAGAAGACTTCTAATAAACTAGAAATATAAGCCCATTGTAGAGAATAAAATAAATGAGGGAGATATGAATTAAAATTTTCTAAAGTATAAGAATTGAAGTAAGAGCTTCTAGATCCTGTCTTAAAATGTGATGAAACAAAGATCTAGGGGAAAAATAAATTGGATTAGCCAATCCAAAGGGGATTTATGTCTTCTACAAGTTGGTGCTTACAAAATTGATGGGATTGGTGTCTCTTGTAGGTTGGTGCCTGCAAATATGGTAACAATAAGTGGATTCCTGCCTCAATCAAATGATTAAAAGACGTTTTGTGGTTTTCTCTTGGTTGGATTTCCTGCAATTAGTGTATTATTTTGTGATTGAATTTTTTAAATAGTGTTAAATTTCATTATACTGATTCACCCCCTTCTCAATATAATTGTTAATCCAAAACCAATCATTGATACATATATGACTCTATCCCATTTACGAGAAATTTCCTTTATTATAAAACCACCATCTTGCTCCTACTATTTAGGTATGCAAATATGGTTTTGTTTGCAATGATTTATTTCTAGATCAATTACTTAATATGCACCATGTATTGTGAGGGAAACTGTAACAATTATATTGGATATCAACTGAACCCAAGATATCAACTGAAACCAACCTATTCATTATTTGATGCAACAATGCCACAATTAATGAGTGAATAAATTCTATATTGGAATAAAATATAAGGTGCATATGTATATCTTCGCTCACCCATCAAAGTACTATAAGATTTTATTCAAAGTTCTCTCGGCTAGAGAACAAGGTAAGGTTCATAGTTTCATAATTAAGATGCTATAATCATGAATATGTTGATAACTTGCAAAACTTTGATTGGTTTTAAATATTGCACTTGAATAGGCTCTACTTAATAGTCTTGTGCCCAAATTAATTTATTGTGAATGTAAATAGTTCAACAAACCCAATCCCATCTTCCAACTTCATGTGACTGTCAACGTTTTAATTCAGTCTCTTTCACTTGTCACCATTCACTAATGTTTCTTCCCTAATCCATTTAACATCATTTTAATATAATATCCATTTGATGGGAAAAAAAATCAAGCTCTTACAAAATAGTGTTAAATGCTATAGGAATAATCATTTATAAGAGACATTTACTAGATTTGACTATGAGAAGAAGACTATAGATATAACCATCACATAATGTCATGCAATACTACCATAACAAGCTACATTGAGAGCACAATACATAAGGAATAATTTCACAAAGTAGATTTTGGATTGGTGGTGTGAATTGCAACCCAACTCACTCCAAACTATTATTCCAACTTCCTAATATTCTCACATGGACAACTATTGAAGCATACACCTTTAGTGATGAATTTGGCACCTACTTGAATACTCACACAAATACCTTCAACCTACATGGTCTAGGGAAGGGGATGAAACCCAATACCACATGGGTATAACCTATACAACCTATGTTTGCTCCCTTCTAGCAGTGAATGTGAGAATTTGGTTCTGCAAGTGCATTAGGTCTATGTGTGGGTTCAACTAGTAGCTAGGGACAACATATGGGGGAGGAATAAACTAAAGTTCTTTGATAATTGTACTTAACAATCACAAGCTTGAAAAATAACTAGATGTAGAAACCGTTAGGTTAATGCACCAACTCAATAATGATAGACATTGATATCATAGTTAAAATGGGATTGGATTGTGATCATTCCATAGTTATTGACATACATATTTTGCTAATGGAGATTGTGTTTTTTAAGTGAATTTAAGGGAATTACAAGATTTGAATCTTCATCATAACCATGAGTGCAACCAACAAAAACAATAAACGATAAATGGAAAATACTAATCTCACCCACAACACTCAACATAGCATTAAAACACATAGAGGTAAAGTCCATCACACACATAGATAATATTTACCCTAGAATCCCAAATGTGAAAACCTATATTTAATGGTTGCTCAATGTATTTGGACAATAACTAGTACAAAGCAGTTCATGGTTCTATGGCCATTCAACAATTCACTTAGTTCATTCTCATTCCATTCAATAATTCACATAGCTCATTCTGATTCTCTCCTCCCTACCTAAAACACCTTTTGATAAGGAAAGTACAAAAATAAATAGGGATGGGAAGGCCAATGGAATTGATCTTTCATTTCCCATTCCTTTGTCCTTTCTCTCCTTTTTTCTTTTTACTTTTAATTAATTGATGGTTGCTTCTCCTTTATGTTATTCCACCTTATTTTGCATTGTCTTTAACATGGTTATTAACCTTCATTAATCATATAATCACACTTGTAGGTAACGAGTCTCATAACCATTCTCTTGTTTCGATCTATTTTATATCATAACAACAACTTGAATAATGGATGATTTTTTTTTGTATTATCACAAGGTTTAAAGAGAAAATATTTATTAGGGATGATGCATGCTCTCCAAATGGCTTAGCCACAATTTTATTTCATGGAGTAATAACACAAGATATCATCAATTTTTATAGTATATCTATTTTATTTAGATGGAATTAATGATAAAAAAGTGTGATAAATAAATAAATATACATTCACCCTATTTTTCTATCTTATTCCCTTCATAGTTTATAATTCTCTACATTAAACTCTGTAATTACATTTACACTTACCTTGTCAAAAATTAATTGAAACTCCTTAAAAAAAAAAAATGTGTAAATACAATAACAATTTCATAAAATGTAAATTTTTATTTAAGCCTACACTATAACACAAAAATCACATTTTATATCTAAAAATATAATGCTATAATCACAACGCAATGTACTAAAGACACAATTGACGCATCAGCCAATCTATAGATGCACACTATGTAATCACATTACAACTACATTTTATATCTAAAAATATGATGCTATAATCACAACACAATGTACTAAAGACACAATTGATGCATCAACGAATCTTATGATGCACACTATGTAATCACATTACAAGGAAGAAAGGGCATACATGACATTAGAAATTAACAATTTTTAACAATGTTTTTTAAAGTTTTGAAGATCATAAAGAAAACTCAAATATGATACCAACCATAACATAAAAAATCTAATGTGAAAATGTAAATATGACATCAACCATGATATAGATCACAGAAGTCTAAATTCAACAATAAAATAATCTAAATACAAAAACATAATGAAAACGTAAAAAAAGCTCAATCAAAAGTTTCATGGTTGTAGGGATACACATCACCAATAAGATTGATGTATTAGGTGGGAGATCCTCTCTAATTCCTATCAATATATTAGGATTAATGCAATTATTAGGATGCCAATTTGTGTCAGCTAATGAAGTTAGGTTATTATTTTTATTTTCTTATCAGAATTTGCGATTTAATCAAAACTTTTCATTCAATATCTCTCTTAAATTTCTCGACCAATATCAACGATCAATTGGATAACAACCTGACCTAAGGGATCATATATCATTGAGAACAACTTGTCCCAGAGGATCATATCTTATAGGTTCAGTAGAGGAAATGGTTCAGTAACGAATGGGCAGAAAGTAATGGAAAAAGCGTTGGCTCCAGAGCAGGTGACAATGCTAGAGGGGTCATCGTACGCGTAGCTATAAGCTCTGGGGCACACAGTCTTGAATAATCTCGAATATCCGGTGGGCTTGCATGTCTGGGGATTCCCGTATGAGCCGGTGCAACAGTACTGCGGAGAGTTGAAAGCGAAGCAGGCGCTCTTACACGCCACAACGCCGCCCTTCCACTTGACCTGCAGCGCCGCCGGGCACCTTTCGTTCAGGTCGGCGAGGCATCCTACCACCGCACAGTTCCCCGCCCCTCCGCGGGGGCGCATCGACAGCGGCATGTTGTAGCCGTCCACCAAGCTGACGTCGTAGAAGTCTTCGTTTGCCCCGAACGTGAACTCGGCGAGGGTGGCGGGAGGAACGCCGCCGGCTCCGTTGCAGGAGAGTACGCCTCCGCAGTCTCCCGTGGCGCACGACCCCTTGCCCGCCTCGTTGAAGGAACAACCCTGGCGACCCCATATTCGGTCCGACCAGTCCGACGGAGCCGAAATGGAGATCGACTTCCCTGGCCTCAGGTGGAAACCTCCATCGGCCAGCACCGCCTTCCCGCCGCTCGGCTGAATCCCAGGCCACACTGAGTGATTACATCTGTTTTGCACCACTAGCGTTTTCTGAGACTCTGCCCTCAGCCAACCTGAAATCCAATACAAATTCTAATAAGATTTTCCATAGGGATAAAATTTGATATTTATTATTATCTAATTTTAAGTTCAAGGTTATCAAATTAGTGTATAAGATTTATGGTTGTTAAGATAAGGATTCAAGGATTTCACTGTTAAATCTATAAAAATATACATATTTTATTTATTTTTTTAGTAACAAACACATACTCTTTACCATTAAATCCATTCAAACTGTATAAATTAGTATAAATTGACTTAATTTTATATAGATTTCAAAATATTTCGAAAATTTCACTAATATAATAGAAATGAAAGTCACTCTTTAACTCAACAATTTACAGAATAATCAGAAATCTATAAACTTTTCATATTTTTAAATAATTTTTTAAAAATATTCATAAATTTAATCAAAATTTCATATTATAATTTTTTTAAAATATTTCAAAATTATAATCTATTTAACATATAATTTATTTAATCTTATCAATTACCTTTAAAAAAATCCAAAAAACAAACTTTTATACAACATAATTTTATTAAATTTTATCTCTTAAAAAGACACTTAAAACAACGACCTATGTCAATTCCAATGTTTTCCATTCATTACAAAGGTTATCAACTCACAACTTTGAGTGGGTTTATGGCCAAATACATATGTGGGAAATTGCACTCCCATTACTTATGTGGGAATTTCCTTGGACAAAAACCGAGAAGATTAAAGGAGATTGCAAATAATAGGTTGTTTTGTATCAGATTTCACAGCTAACCTAAGAAAACTAGAGTAGATTTTTGTGTTAAAGATAAAGTTGTTGATTTATGCTTTCCTCAATTCAAATCCAGATCTTATTCATTAAACTAATCCGCGGTGTGTGAGTACTGGGTTATGAGCATCTTAAGGCTTTCATTAATTATGGTGTATATATTTACATCATTAACATAAGATTAAAGAAAATTAGTTTGAAATAATTTGACATTATTATATATATATAATTAAAATGTATTTTTTAATGGATAATGAAGATATTTTTAATTAAGGAAATATATATTCTTGATATAATAAGAAAAAAGAATAAAAAATAAATATATGTTATAAATAAGTATATATGAAATTATTGAATACTGTTTTTTTTATTCTTTAATATGTAAAGCCATAGAAAGTGATAGTAAACTAAATTAATAATTCATTTAAAAGTATCAATAATAAAATTTGAAAATGTATTGTTATTTGGTGAAAGCCAATTACAAAAAACATCTTTATAAATTAGATTAAGTCATTAATAATTATGAAATAAATTTTTTAAAAAATACAATTTTTTTGAAATTAAAAATAAAATTTTACATTAAATTCATCTTAATCTAAATACATCAAATTTTAAAAGGATCATTTTGTTTGAATGACTTTTTTCCAAATTTTAGATAGTTTCAAGAAATTTGATATAACTTTGTATTTTATAATATAAAATTAAAATAAAATTATCTAAAATTAAAAATATGTCAAATTGTTTATTATTAAAATATGGTACTTAAATCAAATTAACTTGGAATGCAAATTTCTATGATTCATAATGTTATGACGAGAAATATTCCAACCAAATCACATTTCAATTTTTTTGTCAAAGCATTCAAAAACCACTAAGTGTGGTATCATCTAAGTCTTGGTGATAAGTACTCAACTCAAATTAACTTGATAAATCAAAAGCATATTAAATTGTTTATTATTAAGATATACTCTTTTAAGAAGTAAATAGAAAAAATATTGAATTCTAAAAAAAATATTGGGCCAATATACTGGTGAATCAATATTTACAATTAAAAATATTTAATTTTTCATAAATAAATAAAAAATACATTAATAATTTAATTCATTTTTATTCAATAATAATAATATATTTTTGAATATAATATAATTATGCATATAATTTTTTTATTATAG
>APFE030093190.1:0-35907 GCA_000404065.3 Pinus taeda | reverse complement strand
TGATTAAATCCTGAAAATCCATCTAGTAAAGAAATTCTAGAGGAACCCACTACTCTTTGCAAGATATGGTCCATTTTGTGCAACGGGTAGTGGTCTTTTAGAGAGAGCTGGTTTAAATTTCTCAAGTCTACACAGAGTCTTATCTCTCCTGTTTTTTTCCTAGTGGGAACTAAGTTAGACACCCATTCAGAGAATCTGATGGGTGCAATGACACCTGCTTCAAACATTCTCTTTATTTCTTTCTCAATAAGGGGAAGGAGCATGGGGTTGATTATCCCAAGTTTCCGTTTGAACGGTTTTTGATTTGGTTTTAAGGGAATGGTATGCTGGATCACTGAGGTGTCATAGGACTTCAAGTCCTCATAACTCCAGGCAAATACATCTTGGAATTCTTTGAACAAATCCACATATTTTGGTTTTTGATCAAGGGGCAAATTTTTGGACAACTTAATCATTCTGGGATGCTCTGTTGTTCCTATGTTGTTTTCTTCTATGGCAGCATTCAAAGGTTCCATCTTTGGCTTTTTGGGCACATCATTGTCATCAAACATGTCTTCCAATGGAGTAAGGTCGGCAAGTAGAACACTACTCTTCAGATCAATCAACTTATCCTCTGGTTTGGCTGTTTCCTCTAAACATATTTGTTTCAGTTGTTCTATGTTTGTACTGTTAAAAACAGTTGGGTTAAGGATTTGTTTAGCCGTTGCAGCTATTACAGTCAGGTGGTTTTCTTTTGCTAACTATTGTGAGTCGACCATGGCATCCATGTCAATGTTTATGTTGGAAAATTCGTCCCCCAGAGTTAAAAAACTCTTAATCTAGGCATCATTTTGAAATACCTGCCAATCCTTGACATTGTTAGGGACCGAAGGTCTGTGTTTTATTTCAGCGGTGAAAAGGTGATTTGGTTCAAAGGGAAGCTTGCATGTTCTAGCAAAGGTTGCTAGACTATGGGCATGAATATTATGATCTCGTGCAATTTTGGCAACCTTGAATTCACTGAAGGCGTTGAGTAGGTTGGTGGCAGCAGCTCTGTAAGCTCTCATTCTACTATCATTAGCGACAAAGTTACCTTTTATTTGTTGTATAATCAAGTCAGAGTCACCTAGGACGAACACTTTAGTAGCTCCTAGGAGTTTGAGCAACTTGAGGCCTAAGAGAAGAGCTTCATACTCTGCCATGTTGTTTGTACATCTGAAATTGAGTCTGTAGGCATGGCCTTGTGCATGGTTATCATGAGTATTGCAAATCCATACTCCATCCCCTGCTCCTAACTTGTTAACCGAACCATGAAACACCAAATACCATGTGATTTCTTGTTTGAGGTTTGTATTGAAAGTTTAAGTTTTTTGGGGATCGGGCAGACTTATAATTTCTGTTTCAGGATGTTCTTTTGGCTGTTTTTTGGTTGCCTTGGCTGTTGAGACAATTTCATGGGTATTGGCAACCGATTCCTCATTGATGTACATTCCTTGCTCCAAAGATAATGGCTTATCATCAGTTGGAGGGCTGGTGTTATCATTAAATAAAATAAAAGAATCCATATCGGAATGGATTGAGTAAAATGGAAAATTTTGGGGATTTTCCTCACTGCTTACCACATACTTCATTAATGTTTCTCTATATATTCTCTTTGGTTGCCCAAAGACAGATATAGTGGCATAAGAGAGATCGAGTTGAAGGGATCCTTGCAATTTGGCTCCCCACGATCTGGATAGGAGCATGCCATACTTTGTGGGAATATCGGCAACTACTACATCCATTAAGATTGTCTTGTTGGGGAATTGGACTGGAGAGACACAAAGGTCTTTGATCAAGCCTAAACATTTGACTTGAATTGAGTCAAAGGAATACAGATCTTTGTACGACCTTGTGACATCAAGGTTCAACCTTTCCATTACAGCTTTGGGCATAAGGTTATGTGAGGCACCTGAGTCAAACATAGCATTATGCAGTATTTTGTCATGTATGTGCAGACTGACATAAAAATGTGGAACAGGTCCATATGTTTTTTTTCCGTTAACTTCTGGACCAAACAGTAGTTCAGGGGTATCATCTAAAACGTTTACATCATCCCTTATTTCTGGTAATTGAATTGACCTTTGAATTTGTTGTTTGTATACGTCATGTTTGGCAAGTTCTGAGAGGGGAATGAAAATCTTGAGTTTTCCAATCTCTGCTTCTAAACAGAATGGTTTTTCCATTGAGTTTTTGGCGTTGACAGTGGCGAATTTCTCTTTCTCAGGCATACTCTCTATGTTTTCTCTTGGAGTATGTATGTCATGATGTATGACAGTTTGTGGTATTTTTGTTTTGGGAAGATTTTTGGGAGTGCTATTCAGATTTTCTTTTGGGAAGGAGGGAGGTAGGGGTCGATCAACAGGAGAGTGTGTGTTTGTTACATCCTTAACAGTTACCTGATGAGGGTTTGGGACATAGCTGTCAGCTAGATGATTGTTAGTGATATTTCCTTTACTTTTGTTGAGTTGTTTACTATCTTTTGTTTTGCTAGATGGGGGAACATCAATGGTCCTTGTTCTTAATTTGTATTGCTTGTGTACCTCGTACACAGTGGTATCATAGCCTTGTTTAAAGTCGAAGGACTCTCCCGACTTGGTGTGAAATTGTTTTGCATCAGGATATGGTCGGTCTTCTTCTGCAAGAAAGATTTGCTGTTCATTTTCTGAATTTATCAGGTTCATATGAGTCCCATCTGTGGGCTCAGCGGATGTAGATGCCTCCGCATAGTTTTCTTGAAAAGGAGGCCTAATATCATGGTCGGGACTGGCCCTTCCGACGTTTGTGTTTTAAGTTTTTCTGAAGTTCGGGTTCCTGATGGCATTGGGCTGTTGACCCTCCCATGAAGTTTTCCTCTCAACATTGTCTACTCTGTTACCCAGCCTGTGGGTGCCACTGATGATAGCATCTAGCTTCTGATCGAAGGCTGAGGGTTCTTCTTTGAAAGTGGTTCTTCTCTCAGTTCTGGCTCTGTTTCTTTTAGCAATTAGGTTTGCTTCCACACTAACAGCAACATCTTGCATTTATGCAAGGCTTTGAGGGGCTCTTTCCCTTAACTGATATGCCATCTCAGCATCAAAGCCATCCGGGAATTTGTACAAAGCAATATCAGGTGGAGGTCTTAAATTTTGTGGTATTGCATTGTAAACATTGTTAAATCTTGCACAGTAATCCAAAATTGTTTCATGAGGTCCTATTTTGATAGTATCATACTCAGATAGTATGTGTAGGGGATCTTTCTTTTTCTCCCATCTATTAATAAATGCCTGGTATAAGGCTTCAAGGTTTAATATAGAGTTGCGTGCAAGTGCCCTAAACCAGGTTCTGACATCACCGGTCAAACTTTGGACAAAAATCTTCATTCTTACACTGTCATCATCAATTTCATAACTCTTGAAATAATCCTCACTGCTTACCACATACTTCATTAATGTTTCTCTATATAATCTCTTTGGTTGCCCAAAGACATATGTAGTGGCATAAGAGAGGTCGAGTTGAAGGGACCCTTGCAATTTTTCTGTGCACGATCTGGATAGGAGCATGCCATACTTTGTGGGAATGTCAGCAACTACTACGTCCATTAAGATTGTCTTGTTGGGGAATTGGACTAGAGAGGCACAAAGGTCTTTGATCAAGCCTAAACATTTGACTTGACTTGAGTCAAAGGAATACAGATCTTTGTACGGTCTTATGACATCAAGGTTCAACCTTTCCGTTACAGCTTTGGGCATAAGTTTATGTGAGGCACCTGAGTCAAACATAGCATTATGCAATATTTTGTCATGTATATGCAGACTGACATAAAAAGGTGGAAAAGGTCCATATGTTGTTTTTCCATTAACTTCTAGACCAAACAGTAGTTCAGGGGTATCATCTAAAACGTTCACATCATCCCTTAGTTCTGGTAATTGAAGTGACCTTTGGATTTGTTTCCTATATACATCATGTTTGGCAAGTTCTGAGAGGGGAATGGAAATCTTGAGTTTTCCAATCTCTGCTTCTAAACTAAATGGTTTTTCCAATGAGTTCTTGGCGTTGACAGTGGCGAATTTCTCTTTTTCAGGCATACTCTCTATGTTTTCTTTTGGAATGTTAATGTCATGATGTATGACAGTTTTTGGTATTTCTGTTTTGGGAAGATTTTTAGGAGTGCTATTCAGAGCTTCTTTTGGGGAGGAGGGAGGTAGAGGCCAATCAATAGGAGAGTGTGTGTCTGTTACATCCTCCACAGTTACCTGATGAGGGTTTGGGACAGAGCTGTCAGCTAGTTGATTGTTGGTGATATTTCCTTTACTTTTGTTGAGCTATTTGCTATCTTTTGTTCTGCTAGATGAGGGAACATCAATGGTCCTTGTTCTTAATTTGTATTGCTTGTGTACCTCGTACACAATGGTATCATAGCCTTGTTTAAAGTCAAAGGACTCTCCCGACTTGGTGTGAAATTGTTTTGCATCAGGATATGGCCGGTCTTCTTCCGTAAGAAAGATTTGCTATTTATTTTCTAAATCTATCAGGTTCATATGAGTCCCATCTGTGGGCTCAGTGGATGTATATGCCTCCGCATAGTTTTCTTGAAAAGGAGGCCTAATATCATGGTCGGGACTGGCCCTTCCAACGTTTGTGTTTTGAGTTTTTCTCAAGTTTGAGTTCCTTATGGCATTGGGCTGCTGACCCTCCATGAATTTTTTCTCTCAACATTGTCTACTATGTCTCCCAGCCTATGGATGCCACTGATGATAGCATCTAGCTTCTGATCGAAGGCTAAGGGTTCTTCTTTGAAAGTGGTTCTTCTCTCAGTTCTGGCTCTGTTTCTTTTAGCAATTAGGTTTGCTTCCACACTAACAGCAACATCTTGCATTTATGCAAGGCTTTGAGGGGCTCTTTCCCTTAACTGATATGCCATCTTAGCATCAAATCCATCCGGGAATTTGTACAAAGCAAGATCAGGTGGAGGTCTTAAATTTTGTGCTATTGCATTGTAAACATTGTTAAATCTTGCACAGTAATCCAAAACTGTTTCATGAGGTCCTATTTTGATAGTATCATACTCAGATAGTATGTGTAGGGGATCTTTCTTTTTCTCCCATCTATTAATAAATGCCTGGTATAAGGCTTTAGGGTTTAATATAGAGTTGGGTGCAAGTGCCCTAAACCAGGTTCTGACATCACCGGTCAAACTTTGGACAAAAATCTTCATTCTTACACTGTCATCATCAATTTCATAACTCTCGAAATAATCCTGCATTTTCTTTGTATGTTGTAGGGTAGTGCAGGAGGTCGTGCCATCAAAATAAGTGATTTTTGATTGGTAGTCTTGAGGCATAGCCCCGGGCTTAGCAGACAGCTGTAAGGGCGGATATCTAGCCATGATGATGGGGATAAGCGGAACAACTAGGGCAGCGGGGATAACAGGAACAACCAGGGTACAAGGAGTAGTAGTGGTAGTAGGAGTATGGGATGGAGGTGTAGAGGAGCTGCTTGGAGAAGGAGGTGATGAACCAGGGGAACTTGGGGTTGACCAAAATAAAACTTTGACAGAGGTTGGAACACTGCTTGGCTGAACTGTTTCAGGACTCGCAGCAGTTGGGTGTTCTTTTTGCTTTTGTTTTCTAATGATCTTAGGAATTAAATTCATATTTTCAAAAATAGCTGGGCGATTTGGATCAGGATTCGATCGTGTATCACGATTTTTCTTCTTAGGAGCCAGCTTCTACTCTATTTTTTGGGAACTTTTTTCTAAAAGACATAGGTCAACCGAGGCCTTCACAAGTCAGTTTCTTCCTCTGTGGCGCTGCAGACTGGTTTAGTGAATTTATCTGAGGAGGTCCCCAGCGGAGTCTCCATTATGTTATCACTCAGGTTGTCCCTAGGCTCCTGTAGGGATACGACCGAGGTAACCACAAACCAATCTTTCGATTGCAGGTTCTAGCCCACCTGCAATCAGAGAGAGCTCTCTCTTAATGATTCAACTTTGTTGATGATTTTAGGCTAGCTTTTGGCTCAGGGGTTTTTGTTTGTTTTTGGATGGAAGGAAAATGCTTTCAGGCAGAGAGGCAATTTATGAAGTGATAAGTTTCAAACCATTGGGCATGGAGTCATGGGTTAGGATTATCAGTGCGTCTTTCTGGTCATAAGAGAAATAATGAAACAGGATAGCTTCTCATAACACAATCTTCAAGCTAAAAGGATGAATGATATGTAAGGAATGAGAGGCACTTAAGAATCTCTCATTTAACTTAACAGAGGGAAAGATGATCTCTATCTAGGGGCAATGAAGAATCCCTGGATAACTGTCTTGGTTTAAGGCAAACATGAGCCATGTGGAATTCATATTTATGCTTAAACAGAGGAAAGCATAAAGAAACAACAGAAATTGAGCATAGAGTGTATTTAAACAAATTCTAAGCTAATATTTCTTTCAGATGTTTAAGAGTGTAATTCATGAATGAAAACAGAGGTAAGAAGCAATTATTGAGTTATGCACAGCACGAGAATTCCATAATCACTCTTCAACCAGTAAACACAGTGAACAATCCATTCTCCAAGGCTCATAAGCAGTCTTTGATTATAGAAACTTATTAGATATTACAGTGCGAGTCTCTCCCAGAGCAAAATCAGCTAGGGATAGCTTGTTGACTAATCAACCAACCAACCAACCAACCCGTAATACAGTATTCAGGGCTGTCTTTATAGTGCAAATATCTCAAACTTATTTATTACAATTGACCTAAAACAGGTCTGCAAAAAGAGCTTCCTAAACCTAAAATTGTGCCAAAATTAAATGCAGGTAAATATCTATTGAACTGTGTCAGAGGTAGCTAGATTAAAAAGGAGTGCAATATGGCCCTTGGAGCCTTGATGTAGTACTTCTGGAATAACTGTGCTTTGGGATATGCAGTTCTGTTCTCATGCGAGTTAAATGTGCAATAACCATGATGTGAGAGTTTTGAGTGCCCTCGCCCTCTTTCTTTGACTTTTCCAGAAGGTATTAAATTTTCTCCTGCTTTGGGCCACTGTTAAGATCTTCGTTGATACTCTTTGCCACTACATTTATGGTCTCTGCCACTTTCTGATACTCTTTGATGTGTTTTCTCTCTGTGAATTTGATCTGATACTCTTTAATCTCTATCTCTGGTCTCTTCCTCTCTTCAAATCGGTTTAATTTGGAAAAATTGGGCAATTTCAGGCCTTTTCGGTGCAAAACAGGCCAAGGAATCAAAAGATTCCCCAATATGGCATCGAAAACTGCCTCTGTTTCTCATTCCGGAGCTCCGAAGCACGATTTTTCCTCTTGCGCGAATTTTCGGTTTTTTGGCTGCTGACATCAGCAGTACGACGGATGATGTCAGCAGGTTGATGTCAGCAGTGGGGTCCTTTGGTACAGATGTGACATCAGCATGCTGATGTCATCAAGGTGACGTGGCAATACGGCGGGGTGATGTGGCAGGCCGCAGGCAGGGTGAGGTGACGTGGAGGTGACCTGGCAGGATGAGGTGGCGCTCCTGTTATGTGAGGGGAGGGCAGTTTTCCCTGTAAGTCAGACCGCCTTTGGTATAGAGGTGGTTTCTGTCAGGGGCGGCCCGATGCAATGGGAGGCTGTCACCTATCCTGGTGTACAACGGGAAAACCGTCAGACATCGGGTGGTAACCTACCACCACAATCGGGCGTGCGATGCGATCAAGGACCATCTGATCTGGGGGAAGCAATCCGACGATGGATGGGAAAGGGAGATGCATGGAGTTTAGCAAAGGCGCGTGTGCATTAAAGGCTTAATTTTTCGTGGCGCAGTGGGTTTTTAACTTTAGAAAATGGGTATATGTGTTTGTGCGGTGAAAACTTATCAAATAAACATTAATATTTTTCATAGAAGAATGCGCGGGGAGGGTTACTTAGCATTTGGAAAGGGTTCCCTTAGTGTTTGGAAGGGTTCCATACACTTGGGAGTGGAAATTTTTGCAGAGGGAGGGTTCTTACTAAAGTCCAGGTGACTTAGTAATTCCCAGTGAAGTATTTATGGTTATATTTCAACCAGGGGGAGGGGATATTTACATAAGGGCATTATCTACATAGTTTTAGTATGGGGACAGGGAAAATATAGGGAGTTAAATAATAATGTCAGTAGTTAATATGGAGATGACAAGAAAGCGCTAAGTTTCAGAAATCTTAGGCTTGAAAAAGGGAGATAGAACCTCATAGAGAGAGTATGGATTCTCTTTGAATGAAGCAGGTCTTCACCCAAGCTAATGACATGAAAATGATGAAACTAAGAGATATCAAGCAGATCTTGACCTCTTTTTGGGGAAATTAGTTAATGATTTTGGGGAGATGGAGAAAGGAAGTTAGTTATGCCTGTTTTGAGCTCTTTCACATAAAACTGCCTGGTGATTGTGTCCTGAGTAGAGATGACACCCTGAAAACATGGAACTGATCAGCAATCAAGATTCTGCAACCTCAAAACTACTTACCCAGCCTACTTACCTAACTTTTTTTTTTCTTTTGGTTTGGGTGCACTTAGACTTGCAAACCCATCATTTCAATTTTTTCTTTTTTATACCTTCCTATCGACAAACTACCCTTTTTTCTTCCAAGGGCCCAGATTAAGAAGTTGGGCTCCTTTAGTTCTCTACCTATCTAAGAATCTGCCAAGATTAAGCTGTTTGGACAGATTTTCATCCTCTATATTCTAAAACAGGAAATTGAAACCTAGGGAGACCAAGATTAAGCTGTTTGGACCTCCCTTTAGCTGAAAATTGTACAAAACTGGAATAACCTCTCAAAATTTGGAAAGAAGTTAGATGAACTCTGAGTAGCCTTCTTTGCTTGGTGACTGTTTAGCAAATATGGAGCATTGCAGCATGCAAAGTATGACATATTTGTTCTGTAAAAATTTCAATCATGAAATATGAGTAACCCGCTGAAGCAGGAGGCTAACAGGAGACAATAGACTTATCTCATCTTCAATGTCCATTCTAAGGCCATTCACATATCTAGCCACCTTCTCATACATATCTTGGGCTTCTCCAACTCTTATGCTTACCTTGTATAATTCCTCTATGTATTTTTTCACTGTCATAGATCTTTGTCTACGATTTTGCATTTGTCTGAACAAAGTTTGCTGATAATTACTTGGTAAAAACTTACCTCTTAGCTTTGCTACCATTCTACTCCTATTATTGATAGGTTGCTTTCCAAGTCTCTTTCTTTCTACCTGTACACCATCCCACCAAAGCGTTGCACAGCCTTTTAACTTGGTGACAGCAAAATTTACTTTCTTCTCATCTTTTGTTTCTTCATAATCGAAGAATTTCTCCATGCTATTAATGCTGTCTATCAATTCTTTTAGATTCAGTCCTCCTTCATATATTGAAACCTTGGTCTTTGGCCTAGCTGTGGATCTCAACACTTACTAGAAGAATCTCATCTCATGGGTAACTACTGCAGCCTGCTCCTCTGTAGCTTCAACCTCAAGTTCACTAACATCTCCATCATCTATGTTTCTGCCTGTTGTTAAAGCATCCAATCTAGCTTGCATCTATTGCACAACTTCCATTACTTCATTGTTTGCAACAGATCATCCTCTTCCACCATGTGCTTGTCCCCTTCTAGTTTTGAAAGCCATAGTAACTTTCTTTCTCTTGTTTCTGAGATTCAATTCAATGTCATTTGGTTGCTACGATACCACTAATGATTGCCTAGGTTCAAGTGATATGGACAAGCGGCTGAGACCTAATATAAATTCTTCAATTTCATGCTGAATTCATCTTTCTACTTCAGCAAGTGTATGAGTCATCTAAGGTTAGACTGACTGCTTCATGAATTTTCCCTCTAATCATGCCTACCCTTGTTATTGGGCACAAATCATCTCATAGGCCCTTTTTCCACTATTAGCATTATAATCCCATAGAAATGATAAAGATAAACTATTATTACTTTAAAACAAGTGAAAATGCATTTAAAACACAATATCTATAGGCAGATGCTTTCATTCCAAAGGAAAGAAAATACAATATTGGTGGGATTTTCAAGGGAAGTAATCCACACACCGGAATATACTATTGGTAGTCGCTATCGCTTCCAATTATTATTGCTATGGAGGTCCGATGTGATATCGTTATCGCTATCAGCGATTGACAATGTCCTCTTTAACATAGATCCGCCTCCCCACTAAACTTTTGATGCGATAGTACGTGGACTATCGGAAATCACTATCGTTGATTCTAACACTCCAATGCTATGCTCCTTCTATTTTGATCTAGAGATGTGATAATAATCATGAACACGATAGCCTTTCAGCTCTCCTTTATAATGTTTCAGTTCGAGACTGTTGGGGTTTCAGACTTCGGTGGTTCCAAAGGGCCTTCCCACTCAACTTGCGATTCTTCGATGTGATAATGGTTTAGACCTGATATGGGTATGAACCAAATTCAATAGAAATTTAGGTCTAGAACTCTGCTCCAGCTAAGTAATTACAAGGGGTTTCCTATGTAAAACAAAGTTTCCATTTGGAAGCTCAACAATGCGTGTAAGAGGAAACATATGTGCCGATATATGAAAATCAACCTAACAAGCCATCAACTTAAGTGTTAATTGGGAAATAAGCATTGATTCACCATTAATAAATGTAGAAAGTAATAGAACTGAGACTGATACATGCACAAAAATAATAGTTTAACGGAGAACCATAAAATCAAATACACAGAAAGAGGTTTGCAGATAATAATGTCTCTGGGCTCTCCCCTCTGAGCATCCTGCTATTTCATTTTGTAAATAATAGATAAGACATCTTGGTCCTTATCCATACAAAAGCATGCCTTTTACATAGAGTGATTAAAGCAATGAAGCTACTACATCTTATCATAAAGCGATTTATTACAACTTGATCTTATTCTTAATTTTATCATTATCCTAAGCTAGAAAAGCATGGAAATTGCTAGCTAGAGGACCCCACTCCTTTGTTTGTAGATTTTTTTGGACTTTTGGAATAAGTTTGAAGATTTTTCCTCCAAGTTTCATGCTCCTGCATGACATCCCATGGCATGAATTCAACTATTGTAGAAACGTTAATGCACCCAAAACTCTTACACGAATAGTGAAAAATAATGATTAGTTGTGAGATAATTCCTTTATCACCAACTCAAAAAGTAAAATATCTCCATATTTAAAAATAATTTTCCATAAATAAGATTTTAGGTAGTTAGGGTCTCTTTCTATGGTAAACCCTCCACTAGTTGACCTCACTAACCCCATGGATAAAATCCCTAAAATGGAATTTCAATTAAATAAGTAATTTTCCAAAGTAAAACCCACCCAAGGTTCTGACTTGTATGGTGACCTCAAGTATACATAAGTTTGGATAGAAATGTTTGATCATGTGTATCCTTTTCTGAATATTGATATGCATAACAATGATATGACTTGGGTTGCTCGGGACATTATATTAATATTATTTTGGGTACTAAAACTATATTCTTATATGGAGTCTGAAGATCCTCCAGTGGACTAGATTCCAATTTAGCAAGAGAGTTTTTCACTCTAAGAGATGAATCTAAATGGAAAAGATGGTGATCCTATTCATAGGCTTCATAAAGAAGACACCTTATATTGTTTAGCTTTGAAATATCAGCAATAGGTCTTCCAAGTTCTAATGTGCCCAACACTAATGATGGCCTCTTGCAACAAACCCTGTTTGAATTTGATATATTGTATCAAAAGAATGAACCCTATGAAGAAATGATTTCCAACTAAGAAATTTCTATAAACAAATATGGAAATATTAGACAACCTAAACTATAGTAAAAAACCTTTATATACATCTATAATATCACCTCAAATTAAACTCTCTCTTTATACAACATTCCTTCAAGCTCTGCAATTTTCCTCCTTGATTAAAGAAAATTAATACCAAAATAAAATTATCCAGATGTGGTGATTTAATGTCCGATAAAATTAAAAAATTCTTTGAACAACATTCCCACATTATCTGCAACTTGTTCATTTGCATCAAAATGCACATTAGTTTGGATCTGGGGGGTCCTACACCATAGGTATGATATACATACATTAATTAGCAAACATATTCCCATATGTGCAATTTGTGTCATAATGTACCTTTACATCTTCCTTTATAAGCCAATATTTTTGATGTAGATCATGGAACCATAATTTTGAAGGTGGAAAATGTAGAGTAAGAACATTTATGGAGGAATATCAGAAACATGCAGTCATACTACCAAACCTATCGCATTGAATTTGGGAATATTGTAGGTCCAATAGATTAGTATGGAATAGTCATTAATTATCATACACAATTATGGGTACTCTGGAAAGACCAAGAGCTACATAAATTATGTAAGATATCACAAGGTCAAAATAAAAATAACATGAAAATTGCTTGCAAAATATGAAGCAGTTGAATTCAATGGCATACCCATAAAATAAAATGCATTCTCAATGCAATGAATGACCACATCTTGAAACTCTACTTGCTGCAATATAATTAGAGAAACTAGGCTCTAAGAATTTTCAAAAGGATAAACCCCATGCAACATTAGACATGACTACTTGTCGGGTTGCTTCTAGAACTCCATTTTTCTATGCACATTTTAAGCACCTATGCGACATCCATACTTTTCCTTCGCGTTCTCCAGGTGATGTCAACAGTAAAGGTAACTATCTTACCGATATCGTGAGGCTACCCTCACGGTGTTTATAGCAAAGAACATGTGCTTCTGAGGGTTCATTACAGAAACAAGAAGAATTTTGCTTGTTTTTTATATGTTGTTACATCAAAATTTGCCAATTATTACTATGTAAATGCAGATTGTACAAGATAGGAAGAGAAAGCTATGGAAGAAGAAAAATACATGAAAAAAAACATTACTTGGTCAAACAAATCATCCTGGAGGTACCTTCCTAGTGACTTGTCAAAACTGCCATAATACTTTATGTGAAAGAGTTGTGAATGCTCACAAGCTGTCCCCTCCAGCACACAACAACTTGATAACAAAAACAATATCCTTTGATGATCAGGAGGAGAAGGTGGAAATTCTTCTTTAGAGAAAACCCATTCTTGGTTTTTGTGCCCTAAAAGTTTCTCATCTGTAAAAACCTTGGACTTCATTATTTTTCTACTATTCCTTTCTTCTCCCATGCCACCTTCTTAGATAGATTCTCTATTTTTATTTGATAATTAAGATTCCTTATATTAATTTGAATCTTTTTATTCCTTATCTTGAAGTTCCGGATATGATGTGACTACCCCATATGAACCTAGACCCACAAGAGATATAATTTCATTTGGATATGCCTTTATTGAAGTTGACATCTAGATAAATCGCTTGAAGGGGTAGTTGGAAAGGAAGGTCTCTATCCAGATGGATATATATCCCACTGCACCCCTATAACTTGAGCATATGTATCTCCTATGGGGGATTTGTTAAAAACAATTGATGTTTAAACAAGACTGATTCCATCAACACTAGATTTACTAGTAACATGTGATATAGGTGACCCCATCCCTCCACTAGTAAGAGATGGTTTGGACACTCCCTTATTATTATCAATCAGAGGGTCATGTACTAAGACAGAGACAACTGACATCGTCTTATACATTTTTAGTTTTGGAATTTCTCCTAACTAGCTTTGTTCTGGAATAGGAACAATAGAATTGGGTATCATAGAAATAGATCTATCTAAACTTAATTGTTTGTTTGGCAATCCAAAAGTTATTGGTGATTTCAAAGGAATTTCATGCAAGGTGGCACCTTCATTTTGAAGGAAACAATTCTCAAGGGTTAAATGGTAAGCTGCAAATGCTGCATATTGAATAATAAGTTTATCTTTCTTCAACTGATCATGACTTACACCCATAAGTAGAACTTGTAAACACAAGAGCAGAGTGAGTCCCATAAATTTTGACTTCAAGAAAAGAGCATATAACTTAAGATCAAGATGTCAACTAATTTGGAGATAGTCAACCATATGAGATACTTTCAAGAATGCAATTTTGAGAACCTGTTTACTTTCTTGGAAATATTTCAGAGAAAATATTAGATTGATTTCGAGGCTCTAGTCTCCATCTATGAATTAGATTATCATGGCATACATAACATAAGTACCATTCTACTAGATAGGTTAGAATTTTAAGGCATATCAAGCATAAATATAATATTTATTTGAATGACAGTAAAATATTAAAAATACACAATGAATCTTAGACAATTTGCCACCCTTGGAATCACCATCCTAGACTGGTAAACAACGTTCTGGTTTGTATTTGAAATGCAGATTTATTGATTCACGTCAGAATCTATAGGACAACACTAATCAACATGAGAAACATTTCCTGCATAAAATGACAAATAAAGTTGTAAAATACCTTGTTGATTTTGGAGGGAACAGGTAGAGTGGGTCCACATGGCCTCCCCACACCAAATGGAATTTAAGGAGGGATCGACCCCCTATTTATCAAAATTTCCCCCCTTGGATCTCTACAAAAGTACTTGAAACCTCAATTCATCTCATTTTTTAGTTTCATACTTTGGAGAGCAGATTTGGATAGCATAAATGAGAATAGCTTAGGGTGGACAAGTTTGGTAGAACAACACCAAAAACAACTTTGGAAAGTATATTTGAAGGGTCGAACAAAATTTTTGTCAGCAAAACAACACTCAAAACTCTTGTTCTTTGGTTTATTACTGTCATATATTCTTTTGATGAAATCTCATTCATCATCTTGGGGAGGGCATGATCATAGAAATCACGGTGGAAGAAGTGGCAAAGGGAGAGGAGATGGTGAAAAAAATAAAAGAAATTTCCCATTGATTCCCCTCTGTGGAATTGTGTCATATAAAGATAGAGAAAAAGGAGAAAAATAAGGTGGAAAGTTGAAACTACCTATGGAATTACATAGGTGCAAAGAAAATTTAGGATTCATACTCAAGGGGTGAAGCCCTATTTATTTGGATTCCTAACAATGGGGTTGAGTTTTGTAATCTATCACCCCAAATATTGAGGCACAATTTCAAAGGGAGCATGATGATGCATAGTTAGCCAACAAAGAAAGGAGGCGTAGTAAGCATGTTCTCTCATAAGTTAAAAAGATGGGCAGAAAATGTCCTCAACAATTGAGGAAGCCTGGAGGATATTGAACACAAAACTCTTGGAAAGAATGTTTGATTGATTGCAGGAGGCAAGAAACAAATAGTGGAGTTTCCCCTGCCATACATGCATGTGGTATTCCCTTTATGGAGTATTATGTCTCTATATTCGCAAGTCATATTTAGAGTGGAGAATGAAGCACCCATTGGTTACAAGAGACAAATTTTGGAAAGTATGCACCACCATTCTACAGAAGGAGAAGTTTTTGTGGACTAATACGTCAAACCAACCATCAATAAATTTAATAGTATGTCTCTTTCAAGCCCATACTTCTTCAGGGCAATAAATGCTTCAAATGAAGAGAAGAGCATTGAATGCATGGTTGAGACTTACAAAAGTAACTGGGATTTCAAATAATGGCTACAATATTTGACTATGGATACTGATGCTATACAACAAAAATGTGTTCTTAAACAAATCCCATACAACCAAGATGTAGGTGTCTACAACTCACAAAATGAAAAACATGTGAATTTTCCAAAATGCTAGAAAAATTAAAAAATAAGCAGAAAAAAGTAAAGATGTGGATGTGTCGTAAACTTATATAAAGGTTATGCCATAAATCCCTTTTAAATCAAGATTTTTGAGGCCTTTTTTATATTTTTAACAATGATTTTAGGCGAGATTTTCCCTGAACTTGTATAGGGCATATTTTTTGTTGTACCTCTCAATACAATGATGGATACAATGCAAGAAATCATATGTTGACCATATTGTATATGCACAATACAGAAAATGTGCAAAAAACTAAATATCCCAAGCCTAAACTAGGTTGTATGGTGACTATGCTTCAAATGTCATGCAATTTATCACAGACAATGCAAGGTCACACAAAGCAATTGATGAGACCATTGAGTAGGTATGACCATATGTTTGGGACACCATATGCAGTTCATAGTTTGAATCTTGCTTTCAAAACTATTATTGTTGAAGTTGCACAAACAAAAAAATATTTTTATGGAGCAAAAGAAATATAATTTTTTATTATGAAGGACCAACATGCATAAACAATGTGTAGACAATTTCCCAAGATCCAACTTCTTAATATTAGAGAAAATAGATATTCATAACACCATGCCTTGATTCGCCTATTCGGCACTTGGGGTTGCTTTGTCTTTTATGGCAGTTTGTCCGAAGTGGAAAATAGTCCCAAGCGGAAAACATGGAGATCACCCAATGCTGAAAAAAACAGTGCACATCGGAACTATCATTCTCGATCAGGTTGGTTGGGGTTAGATTGAGTAGTTTATTTCCCTATTGAAGCCATAGTTGATCATTAAAAACTTTTAGATATAGATAATTTAGATTAAGACAAATATTGGTTCATATGTATGCTTATTTTGGATATGAGAGAATGAGATACAAGAATAGCAGGGATTGAATTGTTAAAACAATCGTGACAGAGTTCAATCTTATGACCCAATCAATACAATATTGTGTAGCTATAGTGTAACATTGTATTATCAAAACTACGATTGCATAATGATTTACAAATGGAGTGTATATATTCTTGGATGTCAAACCTCCATGAAAGGCTATGTATCTTTTTAGTTCTTGGATAAATTGGTTGGACATGCAATAATATAAAAATTGAGAATGTATTATGGTGTAATTATTTGGATATAGGTTGCTAAGTGAATAGATCCATGTGAAATTCTTTCCATTTTCCTTTCAAATTCAGTTTCATAGAGTATATTCTTATTTGTTGTTGGAAATGAAGTTGTCTGCCATTTATCAAATGGAACAACATTAGCCAATCTATAACAAATTACTAACAAACAACATCACACCACTGAGCCTAACAACATCTTTATTACCAGAACTTCTAGTTTGATTTTAAAAGCCAATGCATGAGCATCTTGGTCATATTTTATCATTTTCTATCTTTTCCAGTCATAATGATGAGCACAAAACTTCCAGAGTATTCCCATTTGTGGTACCTTTACTACTACCAATAATATCAGCATGTGTGCAAGTGCTAAGACATTTTTCCTTTGGGACTATGGACATGTTTCAAAACACTAAGACATATTTTGTGAGCACGTCATCTTCATAATTTCACACATACTGATTCATGTGTCTAGGATCATGTTACTATAATCCATAAAACCATGAGTAGAAAGGAAATATGCATCAAGACAAACTATCTATGTCAAAATGAAATGTACATACATCACCATTATCAACCCAGAACAAGAAGCATGAGATCGCTAAGAATCAAACAATCAAAGAAAAGATGGAAACGATGTAGCAAAGGGTTTTTTACCATCATCAACAAACTATTGTACATCTACAAGAACAATATCATCTCAAAGTTAGGCATCAGTACATTTTAGAAGGAGAAGCATTGCTAGGATCTACACCTCAAGATGAGGTACCAACAATGATGACCTCATCTAGCAAGGGAAGGCTGGAAGAAACATCCAAAGGAGAGGATGGACTAGATGATGAAGTAATCTAGATTGTATAGATTAAACCACTCAAACTTATAATTTTAATGAACATCTACTCAATTTTGGACAAAATCTACCTAGAAAATATTCAGAGAAGAAAATAAAAAAGTAGTTAAAATACAACATTCTAAAGCCATTTTAACCCTGTTGATGACATCCCTTCTCCTTTCTCTACTAATGAGTGCCATATATGGAGCCACTTAACGTCCATATGCTTTAGATAGTCATCCTTATCTAGATGGAAGATTTTTGGAATTTCCTTAAACCCGATAAATAGAAGGAAGGTCAATTGTTTGACTTTGTTGTTGTCTTTGGAGTGTCAAGATGTTCTAGGAATTTACAATTTGGAAAAGTAATTGTTTGATCTCAATGTTGTTCTTAAGATCCCAGGATATTCCCCAAGTCTACAATTGAAATGTTGATCCCAAAATATTCCCCAAGTCTACAATTCAAATGTTGATCTTAGAATATTCCCCAAGACTACAATTGAAATGAGTTCAATAGCTTTAGATTACCGAAGTATGTTACCTTCTTCCAACAAAGTTTAGGATGGCTTAATTTTTTGGAATTCAAGAATTAAGGGTGGCACCTAAACCTCTTTACGATTTCTAGGAAATATGTCATTGCTAGCCTTATTGCGGCCCATATATTATCTGAGAAACACCAAAGGGTAGAAGCAGAGATATTGGTGTTACATTGATCTCTTCGTGCACATGGAGGGGGTCCTAGTCAAGTTGGTCCCAAAATGTTTGTAGCGGTGTCTAGATCATACCAATCCATTATAGGCTCACACTCTTTGTAGTTTCATATATATAGATCCAAATCAACATGTTAAATAGATGGATGTGTTTTTTTAAGTTTCACATCGACTCAAAATGAAACTGCTCACCATCAATCTATGATGTGCCACATAATATTGATATGGGCAATTTGTGGCTGAGATTATAGGTCATGAGAGATTGCACTAGATTGGAGGCCTAGATTCCCAAATAATTCTAATCCGCTATCATTCCAAAAGTGTAAGATTTGTCTGTAACCAAAATCCCCTCGTGCTATCAATCATTTATTTGAAGAACTAATTTTTTTTAGGGTTGAAAAACAAATCTATTAAGGAAAATTGTGGTTTAGATTTGCAAATGGTTGGCAGAGGCATTGCCAACTCTGTACTAGGCATCTAAGTAGATATTGTAATAATGAAGGTATTGCCAAAGTAGAGGCATTATCAACCCTATAATGGGCATCTAAATTGGTATGGTAATAGTGAAGGACTTGCCAAAGCAGAGGTGTTTTCAACCCTGTAATAGCCAACTGCAGAGGCACTGTCAACCATGTAATGGGAAGATTTAAGCAGAGGCATTACCAACCTTGTAAGGGGCATCTAAGTATTGTTCCCAAAGCAGGGCCATTTTCAACTCTGTAATGGGCATGTAAGTAGGGTTATTCTTATTTTGGATTATGTTTTGAAGAATCTTCTGCTAAAAGAAAAAAGTTGTCTTGAACTTTATTATTACAGAGGATATCATCAATTGTAATAAATTGTTGAATTAAATTGGGAGTATGAGAGTCAACATCAGCTTTTCTATATCGCTTTAGTGAGTCAACATTAGCTTTCCAAAATCACTTAAGCCCTTAAGCCCTTGGGTCACAATTAAAAAAGAAATTTATACATCAAATTGTTCCAAAGGATCTCATCATTGGTTGAATCAAGTCAGGAATCTATGAATGAACATTAGCTTTGATAAATCTCTTAAACCCCTTGAGTCATAATTAAATGGAATTTGTTTATTCGTCAACATTAGCTTTGATGTGAAACAGAGGCTGCAACATCCAAATATTCATATAGTTCACATTGCGGCTGCAACATTTCCCAGTTGACGACTTCCAAGAGTGCACTACCAATCAACATTAATGTATAAATTGACTTCCAAACCCATTTAGGCTCTTGGATCTATTACCAGTGTTATTTTATCTTTCTTGACTTTTAATTCGCCATGGCTTGTTCTAGTCTTAAGTTTTATGATAACTAGACGTGAGGAAATGATGTACTGACTTACAACGCTAAGACAGACAACCATGCCATCCATATGTTGGATATTAGGGAATTAGTTAGAGAGTTACAACATTAAGACAAATAGTCATTCCATCACTATGGTTTGGATTATCCATTGGCATTGTGACTCAGATTAAAAAATATATATATTTTTTCTACTCACACTGCCCATTTTTCCCACCAGTGGATATTATTGTTATATAAATTACAAGTTGAAAAATCCAAACAAATTTCTTTACATTAAATCTATTCACGTAGTCTTCTTTTCCACTCCTATCACCTATTTTTTCTTACCAGTGTAGATTAGAGTTTAGTATGTAAACTAAATTGACTTCCAAACCCATTTAGGCTCTTAGATATTTTACTAGTCCTCTTTTGTCTTTATTGAGTTATAATTCTTCTTGCCTGGTTCTATTGTTATGATAATTGGAAGTTATGGAACAAGTTAAAAATTTGCAACATTATGACAGATAGCCATCCCATCCATATGTATTTCACATTAAGCAATGGGTTAGTGAGTTACAGTGTTAATATGGATTTCTGATGATGATGAATCTTGTTTATGAAGTCCTAGAAGGTAGGTTTAGCAGAGGGGAGTTTTCCTTCATCATCAGATATGTGGCAATTTTCTCTATAACAATAGTGTCAATTCTTGTCCCTTCATTTGTAGATTTTTTGTCGTTGACTGGGAGCAATATTCATTGTATTTTAGGGTTTGTATTTCCTGCTCTATTTCATTTACATGCTTGTTACCATGATTTTTCTTTGATATGGATCCTTGTTGATGCCTTGCGCATTGTATTTGGCATTGTCTTTGGCATTGGTGGGTCATTTTCATCTATTACTCAAATCTGTACCAAATAAACATTTTTGTAAGTGTCCAGGGTGGATGTTCCAAGGAATGTCAAGAACATGAAAGCCTAATAAGCATGGAGTTATATTTGAGACTTGAGCTTGACATGCTCAAAACCAAAATTAATGTAAAGATGTAAAATTGTCAACTGCCAAAATCAAAAGTGCAGTGCTTGTATTTATCAGATGGCTTGTGTTGCTATCAATGTAATTATAACATTCAACCTAGATTTATGGTTTTTAATATGAATTGTAAGTGTTTTTATTGGATATCATTCAGTGGTATCATTTCATGATACTGATCTTATTGAAGTTGCAAGTAGAAGCACATAGTTTGATGGCTAAGGCTTTAGTAAATGGGAAAGATACTTTTAATGGTAAAAGAACAGTTGCAGTCTATTCAAATATTATGATCATAGCAAGGGTAGGACTAGTAATTATTTATTTGGTTGCTTTCTGTCTATGTATTCCTTAACCAATGATCATCTCTTCTACTTCCTAAGGAATTATAAAAATATAGGGACTCAAATTGTGTAGTCTAATAGATAGACACGAGTGACACAAGCTTTAGACAATAAAGAACTGATAAATAAACCATATGATGTTAGTTGCAGCCAGGAACCGATGATATGATGTTTACACTTTTTGATGTGGGCTTGGGTGAGATTACACTTTTTCCTATTGGTATTTAAAGGCATTTCAGTGGTAGATGATGAGTCCAAATATCTAGGATAGAGATATGTACATATGCATGTACCTTTTCTCTTACAATCTCTAAGTATAGTTTCAGATCCATAGATCTTGATAGAAAGTAAATAGCTAGTTCCTTCACCTCATAGAATAAACATACATATCCTTATTACAAGCAATGATGCTAAGAATTTTGAACAGAATATCAGTTGGAATTTTAGTACCTCAGAATGTGTCCAACAAAATATCACGAATGGAAACATCAAGATCCATTTGATCAGTGGTCACTCTTCCAAACTGGGTATATTATACATAACCAACAAAAGAAATAGGAGTAGATTAGAAATGAAAGATGGGTCTCCTAGTTAGGTTTCTAGCAACATAGCCAACATTTGTAAAGGATAGAGTGGGGAGCACACAAAGCTTGTGACCAATATCTTCATCACATAGATGAGTTTATTAGCAAATTCCTGATCATGTGACCCTACCAGTGACACCAACAGCCAATGACTGCAAACATGGGCCTAATGATTATCTTATCAATACATTCATGCTTGTTATGAGCTCTAGAAACAGATCATAGCCTCTGGATGCCACATTGATACTTGTAAGCCTGAAAGCATTATCAATAGAGACCTATACAATTAGTAAAGTGAGATGAGTTTCACAGGTCTCAGGAACTTCAACCGATATGTTTTGATTAGGTTCCATTCCCACTTATTGTTAGAAGACCTTGAGGTAGCTATCTAATTACTTAGAGATACAGGTTAAACTTAAGGAACTAGGAGATCATTACCCATGTGTACAAATTTGAGCTCAAATCCACTCTCCGTTCAAATGTGATTCGTTGGTAAACTGGTAAGATTTTGTCTTAACTACCTGAAGTTCTACTTTTAACCTTTTGGTTCCTGCAACAATATCATCTACCTAGTCTGGTGCTTGCACCTCTTTCAAATACTAGAGGTATACCCTAGGAGTTTTGATCTAGTTTTGATGAGTTTTGATCTAGATGTGGTGAAATTCTATTCTATATCATGTACCCACATATCACTACAACTCATTCAGCATTAAACAGTTACTCTTGATCCCAACTATAGGTATAGAAATTCTATCTTATATCATGTGTCCACATATCACGACAACTCATTCAATATGAAATAGGCCACCCACCAAGGAACTGCTCTTAAAGAACTCTGTTTCAATAAAACATTAACCAAACCATTTGCCTTATTAAAGTATAGAGACATCTGGTTTTCCTGAATTTCAAGCTCTAGATATCAATTATTTTCACATCTCCCAATTTCTCCCCAGAATTCACCCCAAGAAAATTCTCCAGAATGGGAAATCGCCCAAATTCATTTTGTGATGTTTCCTCGATCTTTCTGAGCCTCGAATTTGATAGTCCGGGGCAGTTCTGAGTCATTTGAATGTAGAAAAACCCGTCTTACAAGGCTCCGAGCTATTTTGGAAAAACCCAAATGGCTGATGAAAGGACCTAAATGGCTGAAGAGACTTGTGTGTTTCACGTTGAAAGGACTCTCTGCACAAGGGAATCACCACGATTAGAGAAACCGAGAATCCAATATCTTGAATGAATTAAACCTGCGATCACATGGTTTCACCTGTCCTTCTCCTCCTTACCTTATAAACCTTGAAACTTGAGTGAAATAAATGAGGGAAAAAACAATTTTGATATTTCAAAGACAGAAATCCGATGAAACCTTAAATGAAATGCATGTGTTTTTCACGTGGAATTAAATTTAAATGAAATGTGTAAGCTTCTTTTTTCTTGGTTAATAGAGCTTTATTAATCATAAAAGAACCTTTATTTCTTCATGCCACCAAATATGAGGGGATTTCGATTGATTGATATTAAAAATGTGAATTAGGGTGAAATCAAAATAAGCTTTTTGTAGTTAAAATGTGTATTAATGTAGTAATATTAGGGTAGTAATTAATTTCAATGAAATGTTTGGTTTAGCATAGATAAATAATTTTGAGAGATTTTCTATGATATAGGGAGTTAATTTGGGAAAGGCGATCATTTGATTTTCACATGCTTTAGAATATTGATATCTTTTTTTCCATAAACATTAGGGGTTGAAAAATAACATAGGTTCTATAGTTATGTTTTTTCCAACTTAGCTGTATTTTGAACCAAAAATTGTTGTTGATCTCATGGATATGATAGAAATTTGGTGGCTTGTAGGCTAGTCTTGTCATGAAATAAATGGAGGTACTAGATAGGTAGGAAGAATCATTTTGGTGGAACTTGGCCATAAAAGGGACATATATCTCTGAATAGTTTTAAGAGCAAATACATGTTGGATTATTATTGTAAGGACATCACTTTAGAATCTAGGCTAGTGTTACACACTAACCAAAGGGTGATTAGTCAAACCCACAAAAGTATGATAGGTGCCTCTAGAGAGGTAGGTGCTCTTGTGCTCTAATTGACTAGCTATGGGCAATGAAGATAGAGTAAGATAAGGATTTAACCACTAGTATTTCCTATAATTTTGATCCTTTTTTCTAGAATCACCCTTCTTAAGGTAGTTGTACATTTAGATTAATTGAGAAGAAAAATGCGAAATTAAGATATTATTTGATGGATCCTTTTAGTTAAGAATTACTATTGGAAGGAGATACCAAACATATTTTGTGAAGAGTATCTAGTACTGTGGCTAAGATGAGGGTTGTGAGTGCCTTAAATTTGTATACTACTCCTCATGTATAGTATTTCATCATGGTTATTCTAATTATTATTATTTGCAATTGCAATACAAAACCAAGGGAATATTGGAGGTCTACCTAGGTATTCTAGTATTACCATAATAAAGTACATATATAAAGCCTACATAAAGAAAGTTATCTACTTGGAATCATCATAACCCAATATCTAGACAAGGGGAGATATCATAGATAAGAAACCATACTTAGTAGCTGCAAGTTTGATATGTGCCACCTATAATTGGGTTAACTTGGCAATCCTTAAAAATGGGAAATCTAATTTATTAATTATGAGCTCCTTGAATTAAGGATGGTACTATTTTATGTCATTAATGAAGAGTCACTCGCAAGTAACAACTACACGTCGAACTTATAGCCAAAGAAGCAAGAGTTACAATAGAATTCTTAAGTGATGACACTAAAAATAATACACATCGGAGATATCATATACACATGGATCATACATATCAAGCTAAATTTGGTAGCTAAAGAAACCTCTTCCTACACCTAGTGTCCTAGATGGACAAGGCAAGTTGTCATGAAACCAATGATACATCCATGAATTACATATAGATCCATATATCTCAGTTGGGAAATGATCAATGTGACAAGAATCACAGGGTTTCTTGTCTTGATAGTATGATCTAATTATTGCTTTGTGCAAGATGTTTTTTCACTACCATTATTAAATTTTTTATGTTTATGAACAATATATAGATATGATGGATGCTTTGAATAACAAAAGAGGCAATTATTTACCATTAATAGTGTTTAGTTTTTGCATATGTTTTAAATTCAGTAGTTCTACTGGTGGTTACTTAAGGTCAACCTAAATATTTCTTTCACATGCACAAAAATAAATAAAAAGCGATAATAGGAACGACTCGTGCAAACTTTTATTATCATACATGTTGAATTTGTAAGTGTTATTGTTGTGCTCAATTTCTTATTGGAGTACCTATTAGCTGACAAAGTTTGTACAAATGTTTCAAATGATACTAAATAAGGTGTACCCGAGGGACTGAAGAATGAAAGAACAATACAATACTTGACTGAGATCTATAGGTAGCTAGAACAGAATCACCTTGAACTCCAATAAATGTTCGATCCTTACAAATGCAACATCTGACATATTATTGGTTAGCATTTTCAACATTGAAACCTATACTACACCTTTTTTTCAACTTGGCAATAGGATTGGTTCAATGAAATTAATGCATGATACTGCTTTCAGGTAAACCAGAGTCATCCACAATGCATGCGAATAACATGAGTACATTCTTAAATCGACCTGTCTTGGGCTGATATTGGTAATCATCTTCACTAATTAGTGGGTAGATAAAGGATCTTGGTCATTGTATCAACACTCACCCCAAGGGGATATCATGTGATTTTGGCTCACCACTCTCCCCATAAGGCTATTATGGTGTCAAATTCACTAACCAGATCATGGATTTCCACTCTTCCAACATGGATATTGTGTTTTCTCCCTCCATTAATGCATCATTCTAGAACAACAATGGCATCCCATGGCATGTATTGAACTATTGCAAAAATGTTAATGCACCCAAAACTATTGCATGAAGAATGCAAAATAATGATTAACACAATTCATACATCCCCACCTCAAAAAGTAAAAGATCTCCATATCTAAAAAGGATTTTCTATAAATAATATTTTAGGTAGTTAGCATCTCTTTCTATGGTAAACCCTCCACTAGTTGACATCACTAACCCCATGGATAAAATCCCTAAAATGAAATTTCAGATAAATAAGTAAAATTTCCAAAGTAAAACCCACCCAGTGTTCTCACCTATATGGCTATCTAGGGTATACATCATTTTGGATAGCAATGGTAGAGAATGTGTTTCCTTTTCTAAATATTGATATGCACAACATCGATATCACTTGGGTTTCTCTTGACACTTGATTACTACTAATTTGGGTACTAAGAATATATTACTCAATTAATGTATATATGTAATTTAGTATACATCGATCTCATTATTAGCATCCACATAAATAAAATTACTAATATAAAAATTTGCGTTACTCTTATTCATCTAACTAATATTAGTGTAGGTCCTAGATGTTTGAATTTGAAATTCTGCTAAATAAGGTGTACCAAAGGGACTGAAGAATGAAAGAATAAGAAAATACTTTACTGAGATCTATAGGTGGCTAGAACATAATCACCTTGAACTCCCATCAATGTTTGATTCTTACAAAGGCGGAATCCCATGTATTATTGATTACCATTTTCAACATTGAAACTTGTACTACACCATGGGTAATCACAATGCTACTTCCCCATCAATAGAGGCACATCCCTTATATTTGTCAGAAAGTTGATTCGTTTCTTGCGAAAGAAGGGAACTGAGTGGAGGCCCAGATGGGGAATTTGTGTTTGGAGTTTAGAAATAAATACAAGGAAAGTTCCAAATCAATCATTATCCTCTTCAGACAACACTAACTATAAATCTATTCATGGAGATGAAGGAACTTATAATTCTGATAAAAATTATTCTAAACGCTAAGTTGTTTCCACTGCACTTTTTTCCTTTAAGACTGAATTTGACCACCATGAATTGAATTACTGACTGAATGATAAAGACATAAATCGAAATTTCGCATTCTCATATTCATTTCTTTATATTCAACACCATTCATGCTTGTATATTCAGCTATTGAAATATAAGACATGAATCGTAATGGGAATTTCACATAACATGTCCCTTATATTCAATGACATTCATGTATTCATATTCAACTAAATTCAGGGTGGTCAGATTCCATTGAAGACGAATAAAGTGTATTAATCAGATTCCATAGCAGAACATTAAAATGTATTAAATAAACACTAGAGAGGAAAGGTTGACACAAGAAACTAAGCCTGATGAGAAACCTAAACCCTTTGAAGTTCATACGAGATTAAGAGACCAAAATCATCATATTGCCAAGACATTGTTAATTCTAGTGTGGTAGGCTAGGATTTTGGCTTCTACCTAATGGATTTCACTAGGACCAAGTTTCAATGAGATGAGATATGTGGGTAGGCTTGTATACAACCACCCCACCATGAATACTTTTGTTGAACTCCATTCCTACAAAATAGTGTTTTAGTTGGCTAGGAGAGATCCATATTCTACATCCTACTCGGTTATTCAAATTATTAGCACAAACTCTAATGCAACCGCACCTATTTAGGGTAACTACTCCTCTATCATAGGTTATTTACAAGCCTAGTTTCCTATGTTAAAATGTAGATATGCTAGTGAGAGGTTGGGAAAGAATAGATACCCATCAAACCCATTGAAGTCATAAATCTAAAGAATCAAAGCTATATTGTTAAAATATGGAAAGATCAAGTAAGCAGGAAGGTTGCAGAAAAGGAATGAAAGTGGAGATGGTCGTAGTTTAAAATTCTGCAACCAACAAAAGTTGTTTTATTTGTAGGTATGTGCATGAAGCAAATTTGACTCTATAGAACGAACACCGTAGAATGAACCTAGGGAAATGTAGTAAAAATGCATGAACACAGAAAAATATAAACCTATAAACCCAACTAACCTGTGATTCCAGCTCTAACATTTTCGGCTTCAATTAAAAATTAGTTGTTGCTCGCCTCTTCAAAAGCCTCCAAGTTCTCTCCAATGCTCTTCTATCCATGACAGGAGCTATAATTATATAGAAAATTTCACAAGCCCTAAAAATATTTAACCACATAACCATTTTCTCTCAAATCTCTCAAAGTATATGAAAACCCTCCTACAAACTGACAAAAATTTGGCACCAAAGAGCCATCTTCATGGACTAAATATCCAATTTTCATGGAGAGTCTAGAAACCGAGTAAACCTAGAGTGGACCTTTTCATAATAAGAATAATTGTTTTGCATAGAAATAAGGCTCTTAATGAGTTTTCATGAGGTAAGAATAGCCCATTGTCACAGGTAATAATCTTTGATTTTCGTTCTTGGGCTTTCATACACAACTTTCCATCTTCATAGTTAGTTTTCATACCTAGCGTTCGGCTTTCATGGCCTGTTTCCCATTTTCATGAAATGAGCACGAAATGAACATTATGTTATGTATGAAAAATTAAAAACAAATACATCATGCATCAATTATTAAAAACATAATTGTCCTTTATTAAAAACAATTAAACTATTATAAATTGATTTTATTGAAATAAGGTTCATTTGATCATTAGTTTATCTATCCACTATTAAAATTATTTATCATTAATGAAGGTCTATATATCATTAAAATATTAAATAAAATTCATATCTAAACAATAACAAAAGTTCATAATACCATTAAAAATTAACTAAGGTTCATATCAAACAATTAATAAAACTTCATACACCATTAAAAATAATTAAATAATTAATAAAGTCTTATAATATATAAAAAAAATTATATCTAAACAATTAAGAAAAGTTCATATACCTACATTAAAATTAAAGAAGGTTCATATCAAACAATAAAAAATGTTTATACACATTAAAAAATTAATTAAGGTTCATATCTAAATTACCAAAGGTTCATACACCATTAAAAATTAAAATTCATACTTCAATTAATAAAGGTTCATACTATTTACTAAATAGCTATATATAATATATATATTTTAGGTTATTTATTTAGTATTTATCAAATGTAAATATGAAGATTTTAATACTATATTTAAATGAACTCGCACTTTTAACGTAAACAATATTATGAAACCATCTCACAATAAGATAGAAAAGAGAGATAAATGCCTTAGAATTCAGCCTCTTCAAGGGGGCAACTTCCTTTACATTACACAAATAAAAAATTCTTGGATGATATAAATGAAAATACCTCCTTTCTATATATAGGAGTTGAACGGGTCATAATATAATCAAAGTTGACATAACAATAATAATGTAAGGGCACAACGATATAATAAGTTGGTTGCACTAATAACAATAAGGGGTTACACTAGTAGTATAGGGACCTAACATGCCCCTCTCCTTCAAAAAGTGTTGTCCTCAATGCTTGAGTAGTTTTGGATGATTCTATAAAAATTTATCAACCTTCCATGTGGAATCTTCAGCGGGTAAGTTCTTCCACTTGATGAGAAACTTTGAAATTGATCAATTTTGTAGCTGTCAATTTTTCGGTTTTGTGATTGCTTCAGGTTCCAATATGATTTTGCCTTCCTTGCCAAGTTTTGGAAATATTGCTTGAACTGGGACCTTATACAACATTTCAATGAGTTCCCACCCTGCTTCGTTATTCTTCCATTCATCCCTTACTTTGTTTATCGAATTTGGTTGGATAATTACACCAACCTCTACAATTTTTGCAACCATACGTTCAACTTCACTCCTTTGGGCATATGGATATCTGTAAGGCCTGATGTTTGGAGGAACACTTCCTGGAATCAAATGAATAGTATGATCATGATCATGAATAGGTGGGAGGCCTTTGGGAGTCTCAAATACCTTGTAAGGATTGTCCAAGACTTTTTGGAGATCTGGAGAAATCGATGATTTTGATGTGGGAACCTCTAGCGAAGATAAGTGTGCAATTACGCCTTGTCATTATTTATTTAGAAGCTTTGTCATTCTGTTAGAGCTGATTATATTTCCTCATTTCCCTATGATACCACTTAATTCAACTTCCTTTCCTTCCATAGAAAATTTCATGAAATGTTCTTAAAAATTAAAAGCTATTGTACCCAAGGATTGTAGCCATTGTACACCTAGTACAACATCAACACCACCTTTTGGAATGGAAATAATTGGGCTATTCAATACATACTATCCCATGGATAGCTTGATATTATGGAACTTTGCAGAAAAATTTATGGTTCCTCCACTTGCAACTGTCACTGGGCACTTTGGATTTGGATATTGGAAGAAATTCAATTCCTTAGCTATCTTACAATGAATAAAATTATGGGTACTACCCAAATCAATCAACATTATTACCTTTTTCTTCTTTATATGCCCTTCTATCTTGAGAGTTTGAAGAGTGGTAATTCTTGTAAATGCATTACAAGATATGGTTAGATTCATTTCATCTTTCTCTGGGATTATTCCTGGTGTATATCCTCTTCTTTTGACATTTCTTGCTCCTTTTCTTGTTCCTCTTCCCCATCTATGTAAATTAATTTCTTCTCAGCACACTTGTGACCTTTAGTGTATTTTCTATCACAATTGTAACAAATCCCTTCTGCTCTTTTTTCTTCCAATTGTTTTGGTGTCAACCTTTAGGTGGTGAAAAGATAGGAGCAACAACAGTTCTATATTTATAGTTATGAGTGGTAGGCTTCCTTGTTTCCATAATTTTTCTTTCAATTTTTCTTGGAAACTTGTATGCCTTCTCCAATGAATCAAGTTCCCAAAGGTGAACCTCATGTTGGATGTTACCATTTAAATTCCCTATGAAGACTTCAATCCTATGCTTCTCTAGAATATCATTTACCCTTATATTCAACTTTTGGAAGTCCTCAATGTGCTCTGCCATTGAACACTTTTGTTTGAGATTTATCATTTGGTTAAAGAAGGTGTTGCTCTTTGTATCCTCATAATGTGTTATAATTTCAATCGTGAAAATTGACCAGGCAACAAGTTGTTTACGAGAACAAATTCTTCTATACCATACAAAATGATTTGGTTCTAAATATAAATATGCAATATGTACCTTTTGTGTGTTTTGCACATTATGTAGATCAAAATATTTCTCCATTTGTAGTATCCATGTTACATGATCCTTGGCATAAAACTTCTTCATATCTACCTTTGGAATATGTTGGGTCTTCAATCTAATGTTAGATTCTATGAAATCATGACTAACATTACTTTTGTTCTCATCATGAGTTTCCTCTACTACATTTTGGCCATTAGGAGGCCTTTCTTGTAGCAGTGTTGTCCCACCTTCCTTCAAACCTTCAATGTCTTTCTTCAAATATTCAATGCCTTTCTTACAATATGCTTTCATATCATTGATATCATCTTCCATGGAATAGATAAAACTATTTATCTTAGCTTCGATCACATTCTTCAAATCATCCATCGAATTTTGATTACTAGGTGTTTCTATTTTCCAGATTCGAGTCATTCTTTTTGGTGCTTTTAGGACCTCGATCTTTAATCTGTTGTATATCTGAAACTGTGGATCTCCAAGGTCTGACATTTAGTCTTGTGATAGCCCTCTAATTCCTCTTTCTAACCCCATAATGTTGATCAAGATTTGATTATGTAAGGAAGAGTTATGTCAAATCTCCCTTGATGACCTGATTATAGACTTGTTCTATAGAGCGAACTTGTATGAAGTTTCATGTGTCACTGTTTCAACCTCAAGTTCTGAAAATGATACCGAACAAACTACAGTCTGTCTAATTTCTATCTTCTTTTACGAAATTTGAGTCACATGCTCAGAGAGAGAGTTATGATGATTTTTCCAGAGTCACCTATTTGGGATGTAATTTGAGGACTTGCAAAAACCCTAAATGTCTTTGACCGTATCTCTGAAAATATAACAAAGAAAAATAAGAATTTAGGGCCTGAGCTGCCCCAAGATTTTGGCTCAAATTGGTTTTAATTTCAAAGTTTGAACCTTCGTAGAAAACAATTTCTAGCAAAAATTCCATGATGACCTGTTTGGAGCAGTGAAACCCTAGAATCCAAAGCTCTAATACCAATTGTTATGAAACCAGCTCACAATAAGATAGAAAAGAGAGATAAACACCTCAGAATTCAGCCTCTTTAAGGGGGCAACCTCCTTTACATTACACAAATGAACAATTCTTGGATGATACAAATGACAATACCTCCTTTCTATACATAGGACCCTAAGGGGTCATAATATAATCATAACCGACATAACAATAATAATGTAAGGGCACAACAATATAATAAGGGGATTGCATTAATAACAATGAGGGGTTACACTAGTAGTATAGGGAACTAACAAGAAATGTTATGTTTATCTATTTATTAAATGTAAATATGAAAATTTAGCCTTAGGTTTAAGACCACTCACACTTTTAACATAAATCAATGAAATTTTAAAATTAAACTTTATGGCCAAATAAATATAAATATAAATATTAATTTGATTATCTAAATATTACCTTTACTAAAAGTATAATGAAGACATTAGTGTAAAGTAGATAGATGACACATGAAATTATGTTAATTGTAGATGAACCCATCTACAGTGTAAAACTTTAGAGACAAAAGGGTATTTGGAATTTTAAAATTGTAAATGGATTCATAGACCCCTTTGTCTCTAAATTTTAACACTGCAGATGGATTCAGAGACCCCTGTAGTGAAATTTAACACTTTGGTATCAAAATTGCAATTTTCCATTTCTAAAGTAGTACACAATTAAAAATTACTAACATAAATGGTCAATTCATATACTTGTTGTACTTGTTATTTGGTCATATTTTTATTCTTGGACTATAATAGTCATTTATGTTAAGGATTATTAATTTTGTCACTTATTATCTAGTCATATATTTTAATCCTAGACTAAATTAGTTATTTAAGTTATCCGCTTTTAGTTTAGTCACTTATTATCTAGTCATATATTTTATCTCTAGACTAAATTAGTCATTTAAGTTAGTCATTTTTAGTTCAGACACTTAAAATTGCTAAAATTTAGTAGTAATTCACTTGAAATAATTGTGGTGACTAACTTTTTAGTCACCTAGTCATTAATTTCATCATTTTCTACTAGCGGTGGATCGATTGTTCTGAACATTCATTTGAATTTCTCTTTCAGTATCTCAATCATATAGGAGCCCCTTGGCTTCCCAAGTTGTATCAACTATTCTACTTTCTAGGCTCCTTCTTAGTGGTTGGTTTCTTCTTGGCAGCACTAGGATATTGGTGCATATTAACTGCATGCCCAAAACTTAGAGCTTCATTAGATGTAGCATCCTCTTCATCCTCTTCATCTTCTAGCTAAACCTGCTCATTGGCATTAAAATGATCATTCATCCTTTAAGCCGTGGTGCCAATAATTCGGTTCCAATTTGGACAGGTCTTCTCTGAATCTCGTTCTTTGTGGATCACACAGAAGTTATCCTTCACAAACTGGTCCACTTGGAACACAGCATTGGAGCTCTGCATAGATTTCGACAAATCACTACTGCTGCTACCTGATGCCACATTCTTTCTTTGCGGAAAACTGGGAGGCCTACTACTCACTATGTCTTGGTCATCCATTGCTTGAGTACTGCTACTTCAGTTGTCAAGGACTTGAGGAGACAAGTAAGGGTCTCAATTTCAATTGTTTATTTTTCCTTTACTATACTCATAACAATTTGATACTTGCTACCTCTGTCTTTGGATTCCTTAGATGGTTCATCATCTACAATGAATCCAAACGTGTGTAGGTCTTTCTCCACATAAATTGCTTCTTGGCAATTTTTTGATAGTGTTGGTTTCACAACACTCTTGACAAACTGTGCAATGCTGGTTAACAGTGTAGACGTGTAGTAGTCGACTGTGATGGAGTGATGTGGTTAAGTGTCTGTAGTGAACTTTTCCAAAATATGCTTAAACTTCTAGTTAAAATACTTCACTTTTTATTTTGCTCCATCTTAGGACTACCCAATTCTTTCAACAACATGGTGGGGTTTTTGTCATCAACAAATTTCTCAAGGAAATTCTCTTTAACATCCCCGAGTTCTGAATGGAGTTGACAGGAAGGTTATGGTAGCATACAACTGCTCTTCCATCCAAGGTACATGGAAACAGTCTACATCCAACATTGTCGCAATGTACCTCGAGTCTCTACAGATGTAGGTAGACCATGTCTAGAGGATCTTCTACCTACACTACTCTGTCAGGGTTATACTTCATTAACAACTTCTCTGTGTGTCTTGGTATCTTGTGCAAGACACACTGGAGCACGAATGGGCCTTGTGTCATCCATTCCATGTTTTGATCAACCGTATTGTCCTCTTCTTTGTACTCCTATTCTTATGAATCAGATGCCTCAACATCCGAATATCTTAGTTCATCTCTACTTCCACCTTCTCTGATGTCTTCCCCTCCACTACCTCCGCTGGAACCCGATCCCAAGAGTACGTTGTTAACTTATTCTCCTTATAGTAAAATAGGAGGTTCCTCTTTGTTCCCAACAAATTCTGCCAGCTCTTCAAGAGTGGCAAGGATTACTTCTTCAACTGATGAGACTACCACTGATGTGGGTGTAATATTTTTCTTCCTCTACGAACAGGGAAGAGTGTGTATTCCTGGAATTAGTCCAACAAATTTAGAAAAATGATGGGTGATGGGATGGACAACGTAGACGTGATGATATGAAATTTCCTGTTTAGGTATGGAAGGTGAGGAGTGACCAACTCCAGAGTTGCACATGGGAGAGAGGGAGTTTGTGTTACTGCTTTGACCAAATGATGGATACAAGGGGTTGAGAGGAATCCATCCATAAAACACTGGCATCCCTCCTTCTAGTGCCACAAATTTTGATGGTGCTAGACCAACCAACATTAAGCAGATATCCCCAGTATGGAGTCCCAACTAGGCCTCACGCCATTTGGAGTAGGAGTCCCATCTGATATGTTGGCCTGGTTGCTATTATCTTAGATATTTTCCTTATCCCTTTTTGTTTAGCACATGAGAATGCTATGCCTATAACTTCAAGAAAGTGAGGTGAGTATGCCTAGTGAGTGCGTAATGTAAGTTTGTGTCTAGGTTCTCTTACTGTTAAAGGGGAAAGTGCAGTGAGCCTCTTGATCAAAGGGAATAGTCCCAACCCGAGTAGAAACACACACAAACAACAACAAGGGATTGTCCAACATCTAGCGAAATAGTCCACAACAATGCAGTAGTCTTGAAAACCAAATTTCAAGGGAAAACACGTACACCATCTAGCGGGGTAGTCGAAACGGGGGTGAAAGTCGTTAAAACCAAGAAAACACAACAATGGTCTATCTAATGTCTAGCAGAGGAGTTCATAATGATGGGACAACAATGATAAAAAATACAACACATATTCAACAATATACATACTAGATTAACTGAATTAGTTCAACTATCTTAGTACCGGTTAAGAAAAAATTTATTACAAAAGTTTAAAGAATAGTCTTACATACAGATACCAAACATGCATGAAAATGTGTTGGCTTGAGAGAGGCTTCTAAATTAAGAAAAAGTTCCAAGACACATTTGTGCACCATATATCTCTAGCCCCAGTAGTGGGAGATTAGAGCCAATCCTAGCTCATTAACAATTAGACTACAGACTCTATAGGCTATGTCAGAGGATACAAGGTGAAACTTCCTTTCCTCATACAATGAGGGGGTATATATAGCTAAACAGAATAACTGATGCTTGTGACTGTTTAACTTCCCTCATGTCTGTTCGACTTCCTATGACTTTTCAAATGACATGACCCTTCAACTTCATATTTGCATCTCTTGGACTTTCACATTTCATTACATTTGATTACAAAAAGTATGGCCCATAGCAATGATGTGGCTGAGACAACTCATGACACAACTTGACATGGCACTGCTCACATGTACTAGCTCACTATGGTGTCTTTTTGAAGATGTTGTGTTGCTTACTAATAGTTATGCTCTCATTGTAACATGTCTTCAACTCTGCATGGAAAAGTTTGTAGGATCTTTGATGGTTTTGGTATTTGATTGATGGTGCATGTGTATGTGTCCCTTTCACTCACTGCTCGATGTGCTTCGTGTGTTAATTCAACTGTGAGCAAGCCTTCTAACATGCGGCCCTTCTTCATCTCGCTTGTTGTTGTGCCATGTTTCAACAATGTACCTATTCCTGTAATCACTCATGATGAAATGACATCGAATCCAAAAAATCTCCTAGTCTAACATGATGCATTGTTTTCCGTTTCATTGCATGTGACCGGGAGATGGTCAAGGAACTGAAACTGCATAGCACACAACTCAAGTTTGGATGTGAGGCTCTA
>APFE030093187.1:0-21690 GCA_000404065.3 Pinus taeda | reverse complement strand
AGTGAACCCGCGTACAGATCTACAAATATTTACTCATAACTTTGTAGCTATTCCAGACATCAGTGATCCCCAGATCATAACATTTATACAATAAAACATGCATCAATAATTCAGATCTAATCTATCCATGATCAAACCACATAATGATAATACATTCCAAACCTTACGATCCCGATCCATCATTCATCATTATCCACATAGGTGCATCCTTGGTTCAGATCAAGCAAAGCATCACAAACCCATAACCTGCAGACTGGATCTCACACTTCATCAGATATTCAATACTTGCTCCACTTACACCCCTTGGCCTAATGATCTTCTCCTCCTTATATAGGTTTAGGCCTCTCTCAATACCATGGTCCAAAACCACGTAGGACCAATACCTTGGACCCAATACCTGGGATCAATACCTCGGATCAAATACCATGGACCAATACCAAAATACCATGGACCAAATACCACGGACCAAAACTTAGTTTTCCAACATGTACGTGCCTTTCCTTCTGTGAAAGTGCATGTGTACGTTATACGCTTCTTTTGGTCTGATAACCCGCGTGTATACGCTCCTTTGTCACGGTGAACCTACGTATACTTCTTTCTGATCATTAATTCTTTGCTATTGACCTACTGCACTATGATCTGTCATCTGAGTGAGTTGCCATCAAGGACAACACTTGTACCATACCTGTATCATAATGCCAACACAACTAGGGTGCCAAAGTGGTTCACCCAACAGAGAAATCAATCGAGGGTTTTATTATTAAGCAACTTTCTCGAGTACAACTAGAGTGCCAAAGTGGCTCACCCAACAAAGAAATTAATCTGGCAGTAATATCTCTCTTCGGAAGCAGATATTTGGCAAGTCTGCTCCACGAAAAACTCTCCAACGCCTCTATGAGGCTCTCTGCATCAGCCCTCCTGGCTTTGTGTCAGCCTGGAACCCTCTGCGTCGGCCTTCTGATGCTCTGCGCTGGCTTTCTGGCCCTTTGTGTCACTCACGCAGGCCCTAGTAGCCTCTGCACAATCCCTCTAGCCCTGTGTGTGGCTTCTGCTAGCTCTGCATAGCCTCCTCTGCCTCAGTGTTGATACTTCAACGCTATCTCTGCCTCTCTGCTATGCACTCACTGCCCCTCGCTGCAACTCTGATCACTGGTTCGATTTCTCTCAGCAAACCTCACTCCAGAAAATCAAACTGACTGATCAATCTTGGTGTATCTCCAACTGACCCTCAAGCCTCCTCTTATACTTTTTCTGTTGAGTCTTCAACAGCTGAGATTAAATCTCTAATCAACAGCTAAAATTAGATTTGGCTTGATCTATGTCATATAGAACCTTCTCACCCAGCTTTATACCAATACCCATTAATATTTTTATTTTCCTAAGTTTAGACTTAGCAACCTATTAAAAATATTAATTATTTTAATATCTCTCTAACCGAGTGGAATTTCCCCAAACCATTTCTGGGTCTTGGAAATCCCGTGTGCTTTAGCCTCTACACCAATTTTCATGGCTAGAGCACATCCGATGCTAACCCAATCAACAACTAGTAGTTATGTTTGACTACATCAACTCTTAACTAGAATTACAATATAGACCCCTCTAAAGACTTTTACATCAAAAACACGTGGCTAGCGCCTTTTCTATGAATAATGGGGGCTGACGCGACATCCTCTCAAACTATAGGTGTGAAAAAAAGAAGGTCAACTTCTGGGTGGCATAACTTTTGCATACGGACTTTGGTTGACGTGCTTATTGCGTCGTTGGAAAGATCTTCGTGTAGAATAGCATGAAATGGCGCGGTGCTAAAGAGGCAAAATTTTACCCCCAAAAAACGTTGTTTGATGACTCAAAACACCCCCATAAGGTTTCAAACCCCATTTTGCCAAATTGGGTCCCGCCAGTAAAAATGGTCTCATGAGCGGATTCCCCCACTTTTCCCACTCCAAATTCATTAAGATGGATGACAAACAATATAATGATCTAATCTGGATCAAGTGGAGTTCAGCAATCAATGCCACTAACATCAAGATACATTTACGAAAAGGTTTTCCTCTCTAAGAGAGAGGTTTTGCCCTGGTAGAGAACCAATATCTTGTGTTCTTGTTTCTTGTGTTTTTTATAGCAGTTTGATGAAGTAAACACACATCCACTACTAATAAGAGAAAAAGATTAGGCTAACAAGATAAATTGTAAAAGTGCTTCACAAATGGTTATCAACTCTAGAAGAATCCTACTATTCATAATTGCCCTTGGTTCTTCAACATGCTATCAGAGCTAAGGTTACACATCAAGGAAAAGACATCTCAAGAACACATCTACAAGGTCGAAGCATCAAGCCAAGAAATCTTAATCACATCAAGGACAAGAAAGGTCTACCATCTATCATTCATTGAGGAAGGCCACAAAGCAAGAAGGAAAGCCTTACAGAAAGGCATCTACAAGAAGAACAAATCAAAGAGGGACCTACATCAAGCTACACCATCTTCAAAATGAAAGGCACTACAAAGTGAAGTCATCAAGCAAATCTGTTAATTTTAGGTATGTTCTTTGCTGAGAGCAATTTATTTCAATTTTCACAGTTAGCTCAATATCTTTTCCAGATTAGCAATCACATTAGCATTAAAATAAATTGCAGATAGAACATAAACATAGAGCGCAGAAAACAAGCCAAGACAAGAGGACACAAGATGTGGCACAAGCCAGGGACAAACTCCATTGTGGGGAAAACCTTGATCAATTCTTCTTATATGTTCTTCAATAGTTCAGCACAGAGAGAGAAAGAGATAGTACATATACAACAAAAGTCAACACTTTGACTTATCTAAATAAAAGCATAGATCATCTCTAAGTAGATGATACATGAGGTGGTTGAACTCAGTTGAAGACATGCTGCTTCAATTGATTCTCCCAGGTGACTCCATCACCATGTTGCACCTATCATTGTGTTGCTCCTCATCATCATGCTGCACCTCACTGTGTTGCACCATGCTGCACCCATCATCACAATGTTGCATCTAAATAAGAGCATAGATCATCTCTAAGTAGATGATACATGAGGTAGTTGAACTCAGTTGAAGACAAGCTGCTTCAACTGATTCTCCAAGGTGATTCCATCACCATGTTGCACCTATCATTATGTTGCTCCTCATCATCATGTTGCACCTCACTGTGTTGCACCATGCTGCACCCATCATGCTTCATCAATCATGATTGTACCCATCATTGTACTGCATCATGTACTTGCTGTCCCATGTGCCATTGCTGCACCATGCTGCCACAGTTGTCCCATGTGCCATAGCTGCACCATGCTAGCCACTACTGTCCCATGTGGCAGATTGTTGTCCCACTGTTAGTGACATTGCCATTACATGTTTCGCATACTACTGTCCCATTTGCTATGCTCCAACAAGCACCATTGCCTAGCTGTCCCATTTTTTAATCATGGTTGCTCCTATGACTGCCTGTTGTCCCATTGACCTATAGCAACCCAACAATCATGCCCAAAACATACCTTAAACATGGCTACCTCCTCATGCTGTTGTTATGGGCATATGGCAGCCCCTAACACTTCGATGATGACTTGTTTAGGAGTGACTAGGCATGTGGCCTGCCATAGACCTTAGTTGCACACACATCAAGCACCTAAGATGCACGCTACAGTGCACTGTTCTGAGGTCTATTTGGTTGCAGCATACTAGGCCTGGTTAGGGCACACAACAATCCTTAACCAGCCTTCTTTTTGTGCCCAAAAACACTCCCAAGTGATGCTACTGTCCTTCTTTGAGGGGCCGCAGGTGGCTGCTTCAATTCTGGACTGCCCTAACCCTTGTCTACCCTTCGATTTGCCTATAATTTACTGCGGCACCCTACAGTAAGACTGTGTAGGGTTGCGGCTGCCTTTCCATGGATCTGCACCACTCCAAAGTGCCCTCAAAATTGTCCTATGGTTGCGGCTCTTCTAGCAAAGGGAACTCGGCCCCTTCTCCAGAACTTCAGACCCCTGAAATAGACCCAAAATAGTCCTCCTTTTACACGTTGTCCCAGCCTCTTCTTGTTGTGGCTACCACAGGGAATTATCCTCCTTCAACGAGGTTTCCTCCTCCACAAATGGATGGGTAGAGCTGTCATAGGCTAGGGCTTGCTAGGACTATGGCTAGGCCTTCTAAGACCTCCTCCATAGTTGAGTAGATCCTCCATCTTAGGAATGCGTTAGGTCATCCTCCTTAGGACAGCGTTAGGGCTTGTAGAGACTACATCTAGGGCTTCATACTAGGGCTCATTTACCTTTTGCGTTTAAGGGCTTCCTCTCTTAGATTTCTCTTCCACTAAAACCCAGAACAAGTGGAGAGAAATCAAGAGTGAAGTGTGTGAAATGACTCTCAAGTCATCTCCTTTTATACTAAAATGTTGAGCACATGTGGGGTTTATTTGGTTGTTGGTCGACCTTGACGAATTGTCTATTAACACAAATAAATTCATAACTCCATGAATACTTATCGAAATCGGATGATCTTTAGATCAACCCTACACCTCTCGATGAGAGGGATCCAAGAAAAATATTAGTTGCCATAAATAAGATGACCCATATGGAGTTTCGCCCTAGTTGCCAATTTTAACAAAATCTCATCATCAAGCAAAACCATTTGAAGAAAGCAACTCGAAGAACATCAAGATAGAAGGAAGGCAAGCCATCAAGTCTTCAAGAAGAAAGCAAGACCACTACATCTCAAACTCTATCAAGTAAGTATATGTCCCCTTCTGAATATACATCATGTCTTTTTGCAAGGAAAGCAACAAATTGTTTGGGACCAATAACTTCCTTGCATGGAAAAAGAGGATTGACTTTGATCTGAAATTGATCCAAGACAAAACAGTTAAGGTATACAAACTCATGTGCATGGATGTGCCTATGTTATTTTATGCAACGGATCGATAAGATTGCGAAATACACAGGCACTGAAGTAGTTAGAGAAAACATAACAGGCAAACATGTAAACACAACAAGTTTAATAAGGAGTTCACCCAACATTCCTGGGCTATGTCTCCTGGTCCAGCCTTAAGTGGTGGCCTCTCTATTATGTTTTCAAGCAGAGTTTTTACAACAGTGAGCTCTGTTTGAGTCTCAAACAACAGATATAAATCAGTAAGACTGTACTTGGATCCCCCAAGTTTCCGGAGTACATAGACTCTCCTTACTGAAACCCGAACTCTACTGGTCACAGTAATATGAGCACAATCTGAGACTCATACATGACAAGCATGTACAGAGGGGTTCGCTTGAACCTCTCAAGCCTTCCCTGGAGTACACAGACTCTCTCTAACTCTCTCTAGCTCTGTCTGGCTCGATGCTGCCTTTTGCTTCTACAGGTCAGCTCGGCTCCTTCTTTCTACTCTTAGTTTTCTGTGTCTAACTAACTCTTCCTCTTCTCTGTCAGTTCGTGGATTTAAAGCCCATCTGCTTTTTGACTGTTTGTTTCTGCTTCCCAGCTTTCCAGTTCCCCTGCCTTTGTCTGTTTGAATTCCTCTGTTCTGCGTCATCATCACTGTATAACGCCTCACAGGGAGGTGGCCACCTATTTCGTAACGAACTGAGTGTCAGTTCTCTTGGATGTCTTTGGAAATGACCGTTTATTCCATTAAATCCAAGAATGCGCGTGAAACACGTCTTTCTGCCAACGCATCATCCACGTCAGACTTCAAATCTTATACAACTCTGTCTATTTACCTCTTCAGGTCTAGTCGTTCATCGGAACGCATTTCCACCGTCGATCTGGAGCCTCCAGATCCTACGGTCTCCATCCATATCAAGCGAGTAAGTAACATGATGTTTACCCGTCCGATGTGAGCGGTTTTCTCTCTCTTCCGCCGGACGCGTAGCACCCAGTGTGTGGCATCGGGCAGGACTCAGTTGAAACCGCTTATCGCTCGAAGCCCTTCTGATATCCTGCCGGTTTTTATGGGACCCCGCCTCTGACGGAATCGACGCAATATCCGTTACATTTTATAACTTTTCGGGTCTGGGCACTCGAGGCTTTTCCATCTTTGAGGGGTTTGCCCGACAATATGCGATTAGCGACCCCCGTTTCTCGAAAAGACCTCTCGTTTTGCTAATTCGTGACAGCGTGCCTTACCATGGGCCGACAGTGTGCGCGCTTGACCGAGGGTCCTCGTTGCTCCACGCGGATCACAAATTGCAACTGTTACGAGGATATTTCTGATAAACTCGATCTTTGTAAGACTTTGAAACTTTGGCATGAATTTTACAGAATTCATGAAAGCTTAGAGAGTGTTTTAGGATCCAATTCGGATCAGATTTACTTCTCAAAGAGAATGAACTTCTAGATCACATCAAAGGGAATATCTGTTAGGATATTCTAACAAATAGGGAATCGTTAAGTATAACTTGGTCTAGTGTAGAGTTAGGTAAAGTGTGTTTCTTTACTATGTACTTTTGTAACTTACAATCCGACGGTCACGATATGTTCCAGACATGACGTGATCTGAAGGTTCATTCTCTCCTCGATATTACTGACACTTGATCCGTGGCTTAGCACCCAATTGGTCCATGATCTCTATTTAAAGAGCATGGAGGGTCATTTCTAGGGTGACTATTCATGAGAGAAGCTTATGTAAATTTTCTTTCTTTTACATTAATAAATTGCCTAAAGTGGCCACATTGGCTCTGGTCGTGGACTATTTCCCTCTTTGAGGGTTTTAACCACGTCAAGAATACTGGTGTATTGATCTGTGATCTATTTGTAAGCAGTGTCCTTTGGTGTTCTATCTGAGGAACTTACCCTGTAAATTCCTACATGCTATCAGAGCTATTTGAAGGCCGCATCCATTGGTGATCCAAATTGGAAGTCGATACAACTACATTCAACTGTCGCTTCCTAGATCTATTGTTTCTAACTGTTTTCGGGCCGAGAGGACTACTTTATTGTGTTAGGAGCATCTGTTCTAGTGAGGAACCCTTTTCGTTTCACGCGAAAAAGGTTTCTGGTAGCTCTAGCTACGTCATTTTTAAAATCTGGAGGTATACATTCTTTATTTGCAGTTCTAGTTATTTATCTCTTTGTTTATTTCGTTTTATTTATCTCTTTGTTTTTTATTACCAAATCTATACCTTTCATTTCTGCGTATGCTCTTTTCCCCGCGACTTTGTGAGATATGGGCAAATCAAAAACAGAAAGGAATGATTTTTCTCATGCATATGCTCTTTTTCGCCGCGCCTTAGTGTGATCTCGGAAAATCAGAAACATTGAGGAAAATATTTATTTTCCGGCGAAAACTAACTTCAAGCCACGAGGTTTGGTTTTTTTTGTATGTCCATTTTGGGTTGTGTGGTTTTTTGTTTTGTAGGCAAAAAGGGGTTTTTCAAGTAAACACGCACTCCAAAGCTTCAGTTACTAAAAAAAAGACCCCTTCTTCTTTTCCAAAAATTACTAACCTTTTAAACTAGCTCACTTGGTCCGAAGTTACTTTATGAGAATAGAGGTCTTGAGTTCAAGTCTTTTTTTTTTGCTGAGTTACCTTTTCAAAAACGACATGTAACTTATGTTTTAAAGTTACTTTATGTAAAATTGTTCCCACCCATTATAGAAAGTAAGTCACTTATAATTCTAAAGTCTCTTTATCTTTATCTTTTATTTAGTGGGTAGCTCATAAAGTACCATTGTAAAAGTGACTTTCACTTATTTATAGAAGTGGGTCACATAAAATCTTTTTTTAAACTGAGCTAATTATATTAAGTTTGGAAAAGAGGCGGATTTTTTTTTAAATATAACATTATGATTCACTTCCGCACATTCACGTACTTCATCGGCATCTTCAACAACTTTCCTTCAAAAATCCATATCTTCTTCATTCGGAAGTCGTTTTCAGCGCTGTTTTTCTTTATTCGGCCTAATTTTTCGAAATCTTTCCATTAGAACACTTAGTTTCAGCGTCTACAGCTTCCAATGTTGCTCCTACATTGTGGATTTACTTAGAAGTAAAGGTCTTACAGAGTAGCCTCAGGCCAAGAAACTAAACCTAAAGATGAAGATAACGCAGCCAAATGGGAAAATAGGCAAGATCAAGCACGTGGGTTGATAGGGATGTCTATTTCTCCAGACCTTAGATTCCATATCATAGAACTTGATACCCCTAATGAAGCAATAAACAGCTCAATAATGTTTTCGGAATTAAAAAAGAAATTAGAGCCCATCAACTTGAAAATGAGTTGCTTACGTTGGACCTCAATAATTTTTCTTCCATTGAAGAATTTTTGTCCAAGTTCAAGACCCTTAGGCTTCTATTGGAAGGAGTTAAGGTTAAGAAAGAAGATGGTAGTCTTATCTATTCCATTCTTACTAAGTTGGGACCAGCCTACTCTGTGTTTGTTTCCACCTTCCATTCTAGAGAGAAGCCTTTATTTCTCAAGGACAAGACTACAAGCCCCCCTCTTTTGATGCCTTTTGTGATTCTTTAATAAGAGAACAAAAAAAACTCTTACATCATGGTCTTCTTAATCTTGGAAACTCTTCTAAGAAAGCCTTAGACGCCCAACAATAACCAATTTCAAAGAATCCTAAAAACAATGGTCCTAAACCAAACAAGAGTCCTAAGCAATTTCAGTCTCAAAATGAAAAATCAATTCAACAAAATGATAAGGCAAATAAAAACAAAGGGAAGAAGATTGATAGACAATGCAACTTTTGTAGTCGAGATGCCCACTTAGAATCCAAATGCTTTAAGAAGATGGAAGCCTTGGAAGCAGCAATGAAGAAGCATAACATCCATTTGGAGCACTCTTCAACTTCAACTTCATCTTCGGGAATAGCACTTTCTGCATGTAGCTGTCAAGCATCTCGGTCTAGTTATGCACTAAATGTATCTTCTTCTTCTCATTCTCATGAGTGGCTCATTAATTCCGGAGCTTCTTATCACATGGCCAAAAACAAAGCCATGTTTTCTTCTTTAAATGATTGTAACACCAAAGATATATATGTTGGTGATGATAGATCTCTTAGTGTTGTAGGGACTAGAACTATTCATCTAGACAATGGTCAATTTAATGATGTATTATGTGTTCCAACCTTATCGTGCAAACTTCTATTTACATATCAGATAACTCGTTCAAGTGAAAGTAAAACCGTTTAATTTTCAACTCACGATGTTGTAATTAAGGACCAAAGAGATCCTAGACAGATTTTAGCTATTGGCATTGCCGATGATTCTACAAGGTTGTATAAGTTTAACAACTTTGGGTCATCAACCCTTCCCTTAGTATTTTTTGCTCATGATGATGAAGTGAGCAAACTTTCGCATGAGCAATTTGGTCACTTAAACTATCACTCCCTTCAAAATCTATGTAAAGAAAATATGGTGACAGGTCTTCCTATGGTATCTTGTAGAAATGGTGTTTGTTCCATATGTGTACTCGAAAAACATCATCGAGATAGTTTTGAAAAACATGCCTCAAAATCTATGTAAAGAAAATATGGTGACAGGTCTTCCTATGGTATCTTGTAGAAATGGTGTTTGTTCCATATGTGTACTCGAAAAACATCATCGAGATAGTTTTGAAAAACATGCCTCTTGGTACGCCTCAGCCCCTTTACAACTTGTGCATAGTGATTTTTGTGGTCCACTTCCAGTTGTTTCATTCGCTTGCTACAAGTATTTCTTAACTTTCATTGATGATTTCTCCATACGCACTTGGGTATACATCTTAAAACTCAAGAGTGAAGTATTTAACATGTTCTTGGCCTTTAAGGCCTTTGTTGAGAAACAATCTAGACATCAAATTCTTAAGTTAAGATCTGATAATGGCAGAGAATATGTTAACAACAAATTCATTGACCTTTGCACTGAGCATGGAATTCAAATGCAACATATTGTTCCATACACTCCACAACAAAATGGAGTAGCTGAAAGGAAGAATCGCACCTTAAAGGAAATGGCTAATTGTATGCTTCAATCTAAAAGACATAGTCTTAATTTCTTGGGCAGAAGCAATTAACTATGCAAATTACATAGTAAATCGCACTCCTACTAAGGTTTTAAATAATATCACTCCAGAAGAAGCATGGAGCTTGTTAAATTATGGTATGTTCTATGCTTAAAGCAGTTTACCTATCTTTCTTATTATTATCCATAGATTAGCAATCACATGTACATTAAATAAAGTGCAGATAGAACATTAAACGATCGATAGAAAACAAGCCAAGACAAGCGACACAAGATGTGGCAGCTAGCCAGGGATAAAACCCAATATGGGGAAACCCTTTGATCAAATCTTCTTTTATCTTCAATAATTCAATAGAGAGAAATAGTACAAAAATCTGATTTATATCGGCAGCGACAAACCCTAGATCAGCCCTAAACTACGGCAGTCAATATCTGTCAAACTAGCGGTTGGATCACCTTGATTCCTTCACCAAAAAATGTGCCCTTACAAAGAGAGTCAGCTTCACCTACTACGCAGTCCAGAGAGAGAGAATGTTGGTCAACACTGGTCAAAGTTCCTTTCTGCAGCTACAGCCCTAAAATCTGCGTCCGTTTTCCACACATGTGAGGGATCAAGTCTTTTCTGCGCAGGAGAGAGAGAGATGTGATGAGAAGTGAAGTGTGCAAATGAGGAGGAGGCATCCTATATTTATATGCAAGCATTGATGATGAATAGATGTGTTTGTTAGGCTTCTAAGCCTACATAAGTTGCTGGCCGACTTTGACAATTAGTCCATAATCAAAATAAATTCATATCTCCATAAATACTTATCGGAAACGAATGATCTTTAGATCAATCCTACACCTCTCGACGAGAGGAATATAGTAAAAATATTGCCATCCATGAATAAGGTGACCCACATGAAGTTTGGCCCTAGTTGCCAATTTTAACACTCCCTCTCAACTAGGGAGAACTGCATCTGCAATCTGTTGGACTGTCACTACTGTCAATCCATCAAATGCACTGTCTTGTATGGCTTGACCCTACTTGCTCTGCTCTGCTTTGCTTTTCTCTGCTCCGTTCTGCTCTTCTTTGCTCTGCTATGCTTTGCTCAAATTATGAAGAAGAAGAAATGATCAAGGATGTATCATACCATCCTCCACTGACCCGAAGTCAGTGTCAGAGTGTGTACCACTCTTACTGGTCCCAGACTAGTGTCATTGATCCCAGATCAATGAAGGTCATTCTAACATAGGGAGTATGGTAGATACAACGATGTGTCCATTGGTACTACTATGGTCCCTATCCTCATTTCCCTGCTCATTAATCAGATGAGAGGTACTTCCCATGAGTCCCAGACTGCATGGGTAGGATGCCTCGACAGGAGAACTAATCATCATGTCCACAGGAGAGCGAATCATCCTGTCCGATGGATGCCACGAAGAACTAATCATCCTAGCCCACAGATGAACGAATCATCTTGTTCCACAATCGCCATGGACAACACATCAACCAGGCCCATAGGAGAACTAAATCATCCTGTTCCATAGTTGCCATGGAGAACAAATCATCTTGGCCCATAGAAGAACTAATCATCATGTTCCATAGATGCCACGGGGTGTCACAGAGGAAGGTTGAACCTTTTACCTTGTAAGTACACCAATGGGGGACGGTGAATCACCCTGTGATCATATGTCGCTCCAAGAAGTACCCCGCGCCCCCTGGAGCTTCCAGAGCTCAGTACATCATACTTGACCCTCATCAGAGTGTCTCTGAACGACACCAAGTCGTTCTAGGAAAATCAAGAATTTGACCTTTCCTAGGGGCTTTGTTAGAATGTCGGCGACCTGTTCATCTGTATCGATATGTTGGAGCCTTATTGCTCCTCGCTGCACCATATCTCAAATATAGTGGTACCTGATATCGATATGCTTGGAGCGATCATGAAATATGGGGTTTTCTGTTAAACGGATCCTGCTCTGGTTGTCACAGAGAATCACAGTGGTATCTAATGTAAATCCAAACAGCTCACTGAAGAGCTTTCACAACCAGACTGCCTCACAGGAGGCCATGCTAGCAGCAATATACTCTGCCTCGGCGGTGCTCAAAGCCACCGACTTCTGCTTCCTGCCCATCTAGGATATCAAAACAGATCCCAAGGAGAAACAGCACCTAGAAGTGCTCTTACGGTCCACCACACTGCCTGCCCAATCAGCATCAGTATATCCAAGTAGTCTCACATCTCCGGCAGTGTATCTTAACCCATAAGTAATTGTGCCACGAAGATATCTCAACAGATTCTTGGCACCAATCCAATGTATGTGGTGACGTTCAACCATATGTTGACTCAACGTGTTGACTGCAAAGCATATATCTGGACTGCAGTTCACTAAGAACATTAATGCTCCGACGAGTTGACGATACTCGGTGGCATTTTGTAAAATAGGTCCAGCAGCACTACCGCTTAACTTTTTGAAGTCAAGCTCCATCAGGGTAGTTACGGGCTTGCAGTCCACCATACCGAATCTTTCCAATATCTTCACCACATATTTTCCTTGAGATAGGAAAATTTTCTCTGGCTTCTGCCAAACTTCAAGTCCTAGGAAATAGTGCTTCAGTCCTAGGTCCTTCATTTCAAATTCAGAAGCCAACTCCCTCTTACATTTGTGAATGAGAGGGTTTGCACCTGTTAGAAAGAGGTCGTCAACATACAGCACCAGTATGAGAGGTTTTTCATCTTCAACCTTAAAGTAAAGGTTAGGATCGGCTTCACTCCTAGTGAATTCCAGCGTCATAAGTAGCTATCGATCCTTTCATACCATGCTTGGGGTGCTTGCTTCAGCCCATAGAGGGCCTTCTTCAACCTGCACACATGATATTTTCAATCATAAATCTCAAATCCTTCGGGTTGCTCCACGTAGACCTCTTCTTTGATCGAACCATGCAAGAACGCAGTCTTAACATCCATCTAATGTAGGTTCCATCCTTGTGAAGCTGCAAGGGCTATGATTGAGGGGATGGTGGTATATCTAGCAATAGGTGCAAATATCTCGTCATCGTCTATACCTCCCTTCTAAGAGAAGCCACGAGTGACAAAACAAGCCTTATACTTTTATGTACTTCCATCAACTGCATGCTTTATCTTGTAAAGCCATTTAGAAGTGACAATTGTCTTGTCCAGGGGTTTGGGAACCACTTCCCAGACATCATTCTTCATAATAGACTCATATTCTTCGGTCATAGCATCCTTCCATACTTGATGCTTGACAGCATCTGAGAATGATGAAGGCTCATTTTGAATGATCGTGCTCATGATGCTCAAGTACCCCTGATAACTGTTTGGTTTCTTACTTTCACGGAAGGTTCCTCGGGGTTCAGTGTGTCCTACAACAACATCAAGTGTCCCCCTAAGCCATGAAAGCCTCTTCCTAGAAGACGAAGGCTCACGTGGAGGAGGATCAATAGGATCCATGGGTTCTTCGACATCGGGCATTGTTTCATCATCTTTTTCTTTCGGTTCCCTGGTGTCAGCTTCTTGAGAGCTCCTCACAGTAAGAAGATTGTTCACCATGTTGAGGGCCATATCTTTGTCAAAGGTGACATCATGACTAATCACTACTTCCCTTTGACTAGCTACATAGATTCTATAGCCCTTAGTATTTTCACTATAGCCCACAAAGATTCCTTTCCTTCCAGATGCACCCAATTTATTCCTTTTCTCTTTCAGCACATGAAAATATACAGGGCTTCCAAAAATTCTAAAATGAGATACATCAGGTTTCTTATCGGTGAACATTTCTTCAAGAGTCTTGGAACCCAATGCTTGATGGGGGCATCGGTTTTGTACATATACGGCAGCGTTTGCAGCTTCGACCCATAGAAACTTTGGAAGTCTTTGATCATGGAGCATAAGCACGGACAACTTCCACAATCGTACAGTTCTTCCTTTCCGCCACACCATTTTGCTCAGGAGTATAGGGTGTAGTGGACTCCCTCTTAATGCTAGTGTCTTTGCAAAAGTCATGAAACTCATTGGATTCATATTCAGTGCCATTATCAGTCCTTAGGATCTTGATTTTCTTTTTGGTTTGATTCTCAATCAAGGCTTTGAAGTGTCGAAACCAAGAGAACACTTCATCCTTCTTTTTCAAGAAATATATCCAAGTCTTGCAAGAAATATTAACCATAAAACTGAGGTAATATAAATATCCTCCCAAAGAGTTCACACGCATCATACCAGATATGTCTGACTGAACTAACTGCAATATATCGGAGGTCTTGCTTTGGCTTGAGGGGAATGGTCCCCTTTTTAGCTTTCCTTCAGCACATCTGGGACATACACCTTCTTGCTCTAATCTGAACTCGGGCATCCCGGTCGCCATTTTTCTTACATCAGGTAGAGCTTTATAATGAAGGTGAGCAAACCTCCGATGCCATAGTTCGGACTGAAGAGACGTGTCACAAGACATGACACCTAGCAGACTTCCTCCGACCTAATATAATGAATCAACTCGAACCCCAAGAGTGGAGGCATCTTTAATATTGTGTTTCCATACACGTACCTTGCCATTGCTGAAAGCCACCTTGTAGCCTTTGTCTTCCATTGTTGAAATGGACACCGGGTTCTTTTTGAGATCAGGTACATATAATACATCCTGTAGGTGGATTGTATTACCTTGATTCAATTTAAGAGAGACATTGCCTACACCTTTCACAGGATATTTCATATTATCTCCAAGGACAATTTCCAGGTTGGTTTCTTTCTCTATCAGATTATGGAGGAACTTCTTTGTAACCAGTGAAGTGCCTTGAGGCACCACTATCAATAAGCCAATTTCCCAGCGAGTCCGAAGGAGCAGAGGTAGATAGAGCAGCTGGTAGAAAATATTCATCCTGCTTATTGTCAACAGTGTTAGATTCATACCTGGAATTTCTTTGATTCTTGAATGGTTGTCCTCTTCCTTGATTTCCAACAGTCCTTTTACCTCGGCCATTTGACCTGCCATTTCTTTTATTGCCTTGAGAGGGATTTTGATCATCATCCCGTTGTGAATTCCTTTTATTAGAACACTCCCTTGCATAATGACCTAGTTTATTGCAATGGTAACATCATCCTTTTCTTCCACCCTTTGGTCAAGCCTTTCCTTTGGATTTAGCCTCAGAATTGTTTCTTCTTTTAGCATGAGAAGAAAAGGCAGCGGGATGACCTTTAAGAGTTGGCCTTTCCTGTTCTTCCATCCTTGCTTCTTCTTGAATGTATCTTGCCATTAATTCCTCAAATCTAGGAATTACATTATTGTTGAGGAGAGTAGTCCTGAATATATACCATTTAGATGGTAGTCCTCCAAGAGTTGTGAGTTCCATTTCCCTGTCAAAAATTACTTCCCCAATAGATAGGAGATCGTTCTTGATCTCGGTGATTCTTAAGAAATATGCTTGCATATTTTCATCTCTGCCCTTCTTCATTTCCTTCAACTTATTTCTAAGAAACAGAACTTGATTTGCATCATTAACTTTAAATAAACTCACCAGTCTATCGTAGATTTCCTTGGAGGTGTTCAGCTCAGAAACATAGGCCACCAAGCGCTTGTCGATAGAGTCCAGGATGATCTTCTTTGCTTTGACTTCTCCCTTGGTCCACTTGTTCCTGGCAGCAGCGGATGCATTTGATGGAGGCTCAACAACTCCACCTCTCACATGGTCCAGCACTTCTTGTTCTTCTAATGTTAGATCGAGAGACATCTTCAATCCGTGGTAGTCAGACTTCTCACGGAGTTTGTCTTCAGTACGAAAGTGTGTTGAGGACCCCATAGTTCTTTTTAGATAGCCTAGCCAACCTTCTCTTCGGTGATTTCTCTTGCTCTTGCTTAGGCTTTGTCTTCACCTCAGCTCTGATACCATGTTAAATTATGGTATGTTCTATGCTTAGAGCAGTTTACTTATCTTTCTTATTATTATCCACAGATTAGCAATCACATGTACATCAAGTAAAGTGCAGATAGAACATTAAATGATTGAAAAAAAACAAGCCAAGACAAGAGACACAAGATGTGGCGGCTAGCCAGGGACAAACCCCAATATGGGGAAACCCTTTGATCAAATCTTCTTTTATCTTCAATAATTCGGCAGAGAGAAATAGAAAAAAAAATCTGATTTATATCAGCAGCAGCAAACCGTAGATCAGCCCTAAACTAGGGCAGTCAATATCTGTCAAACCGGCAGTCAGATCACCATGATTCCTTCACCAAAAAATGCGGCCTTCCAAAGAGAGTCAGCTTCACCTACTGCGCAGTCCAGAGAGAAAGAATGTTGGTCAACGCTGGTCAAAGTTCCTTTCTACAGTTGTAGCCCTAAAATCTGCGTCCCTTTTCCACGTGTGAGAGATAGGGTCTTTTCTACGCAGGAGAGAGAAGAGACTATTTTTCTGTGCAGGAGAGAGAGAGATGTGATGAGAAGTGAAGTGTGCAAATGAGGAGACATCTTGTATTTATATGCAAACATTTATGATGAATAGATGTGTCTATTGGGCTTCTGAGCCGACATAAGTTGTTGGCCGACTTTGACAATTAGTCCATAATCAAAATAAATTCATATCTCCATAAACACTTATCAAAATTGGATGATCTTTAGATCAATCCTACACCTCTCGACGAGAGGAATCTAGTAAAAATATTGTCATCCATGAATAAGGTGAGCCACATGAAGTTTGGCCCTAGCTGCCAATTTTAACAGAGCTCAATTAAACCAGATGTAAGTCACTTTCATATTATTGGAAGTGAAGCATGGGCCCATATTCCAGATGAGAAACATAAAGCTTTAGAACCCAAAAGTGGAAAATATATTTTTGTTGGATATTCTGAAGATGTCAAAGGATATAGACTTCTTTCACCTAAGTCCAAAAATGTTATCATTAGAAGAGATGTAAGGTTTGCTGAAAATATATCGGCCTACGAGCCTAGCTCAGCGGATGTCCCACCTCTCTCCATCCCTTCTACTTCTGAAAATATTTCTTCTTCAGATGATGACAGCGAGGATGACAATCCCCCCCCCCCACCTTCTCAGGATCCTCCTTCCGCACCTCAGCTTCCAAAATGGGTTTGTGCTACTCGGGATGCAGCAGGTGCTCTTGAAGGTGATCCTACAGATCAGCGACGTACACGTTCTCAGTTTTGATAAAGTCTCTTCTTTACTGGCTCAATCTTCAGCAAATTATGATCATGACACCTTTACAGAAGCTTCAGGCCATCCAGATTGGGACGCAGCTATGAATGAAGAATATCATTCATTATTGGCAAATGATACATGGGATCTTGTTCCTCTTCCAAAGGGACGAAAACTTGTTAGATGCAAATGGATTTACAGAACCAAGTATGGACTAGATGGAAAAGTTGATAAACATAAAGCTCGTTTTGTTGCTAATGGTTTTCCACAAGTTGAAGGCATTGAATATACTGAAACCTTCTCCCCTGTTGCCAAAATGAACTCTATCTGCCTTGTTCTCTCCCTTGTTGCCTCTTTCAAATGGGAATTCCATCAAATGAATGTTAAATATGCCTTCTTGCATGGGGACTTGCATGAAGAAATCTATATGGAATAACCTACTAGCTTTATACAAACAAACTCCAGCCTTGTATGTCAGCTTAAGAAATCCCTTTATGGTCTCAAGCAAGCTCCTCGGGCTTGGTATGCCAAAATGATAGCTTTCTTTTAGAATCTGGCTTTTCTAGGTGTTATTTTGACAATACTGTCTACACCAAGAAAGTGGGCAAGTCTCTTATCATTCTTGTTCTTTATGTTGATGATCTTATCTTATTGGTAGTGATCCGAACCTTATAAACCATGTGAAGTCCATCCTTAAAAAAAATTTGAAATGACAGACTTAGACACTTGCATTATTTTCTTGGTCTTCAAGTCTTGCAGTCCAAGGAGGGTATTTCCCTTTCCCAGTCCAAGTATGCTTGTGATATTCTTCGTCATTTTTACATGGAAGATTGTAAGCCAGCTCCTTCTCCTTTTCAGTCTGGAGTCAAACTTTCAGTCTCTTGTACTTCTCCTGAAGTTGATGCTACCTTATACTGTCAACTTGTAGGAAGACTTTTGTATCTGACCCATACTCATCCTAACATTTCCTTTGTTATTGGCCTTATTTCTCGGTTTATGCAAAACCCACATGAAAGTCATTAGAAAGCAGTTAAAACAATACTTCGCTATGTTCGAGGTGCAATTCAATTTGGGATTCATTATAGTCCAGAAGCATCTCCTCTATTGGTTTTTTTCACTGATTCTGATTGGGCTGGTGACCCTGACGATCAAAAGTCTATTGCAGGTTATGTGTTCACTCTTGGTTCAGGGCCTATTACATGGGCTTGCAGGAAACAAAGTGCCATTTCTCTTTCTTCAGCAGAAGCAGAGTATCGTAGTGTTGTAGAAGCTAGTAAGGAAGCCTTGTGGCTTCATCAGATCCTGTCAGAGTTTGGCTTTTAGCAGCAACATCTGAATACACTTTGGTGTGATAATCAAAGTGCCATTCAACTATGCAAAGATCCAGTCCAACATGAGCATAGAAAACACATTGAACTGCACATGCACTTCATCAAAAAGCTCATTCATGACCATGTTCTTGAAGTGAGATATTGTTCAACAGATGATCAAGTTGCAGACATCTTTACAAAGGCTCTCATAGAGGTGAAGTTTGCTAAACTTCAATTTATGGTTGGAGTTCAGGAAGTTGTCACTAGGGGGGATAGGCTCTAATGCCTCCTTCCTTCTTCTATTGTGTCATATTTGTACATCCTTTAATCCTATCCCAAGTTGTTCTTAAGGGGGGATGTTAAGATATTCTGACACACAGGAAATAGTTAAGTATAACTTGGTCTAGTGTAGAGTTAGGTAAAGTGTGTTTCTTTACCATGTACTTTTGTAACTTACAATCCGACAGTCACGATATGTTCTAGACATGAAGTGATCCGACGGTTCATCCTCTCCTCAGTATTATCGACACTTGATCCATGGCTTAACACCCAATTGATCCATGATCTCTATTAAAAGAGCATGGAGGGTCATTTGTAGGGTAACCATTCATGAGAGAAGCTTATGTAAATTTTCATTCTTTTATTAATAAATTTCTTGAAGTGGTCGTGTTAGCTCAAGCCGTGGACTATTTCCCTCTTTGAGGGTTTTAACCACGTCAAGAATATTGGTGTATTGATCTATGATTTGTTTGTGAGCGGTGTCCTTCAGTGTTCTGTCTAAAGAACTTACCCTGTAAATTCCTACACTCAGTACAAGGTGAAAAGATAAATCGATCTTCAAGAATAAATAGCATGGATGCATCATTGCCCAAAGTTAGATAGCATGGATGCATCATTGCCTAGAATTAGGTGTTGAAAACAAGCCCTTAGTGAATTAGTTATTAAAGTAAATAAAATAATATTCTAAATGACTATTAGAAGTGATTATAAAATATTATATATTTAGTTTATAAAAGTTACTAGAGTTAAGAATAGTTACAGAGCAATAATTATATATATACTTTCTTACTATAAAGTATAGGATTTTATTTATTTATTATTAATTATTGAATAAAATAATTTATAGTATTGCAAAAAGTTAATTTTAAGCCTTTAAATAGATTATTTTAAATTAATTTAAGAATTATTCTAAGATGAATAGTTAATATATATAATTATGATGAACTAATTCTTAACCTATAATTATAACTAAAATATATAATATTTCAATAAATAATTCTTAACAACTAAGTGTTAGAATATATTTATTTACTTTAATTACTAATTCACTAACGACTTGTTTTCAATGGCTCTAAATTTGGGCAATGATGCATCCATATTATTTATTCTTAAAGATCAATTAACCACATTAGTTGGTTATCCTAATGATGTGATTAATCCGAAAGACATTTATTTACAATATGGATCACAAATGTTTTAGATCTAACATTAATATTAATATTAAATTTCTACCATACATTTAATCATTATTGATGTGGTTTGATATATCAATCATATTTGTTAATGTGGTTGTGCATGTAGTTGATATAGGCTTATGGATCTATATCAACCACATTTGTTAATACAACTTGAGTGGGCCTAATGGTTAAGAGTATGTGTTTCCTCCTAAGAGGTCACAGGTTCAAAACTAGAGGGGGGTAGAGTATGTATGCCTTCATAGACTCCACAGTGGACAGAAATTTACATTTGCCGTTGTCATCTTTTTTTAATTGAAAAATATTGTTGGCATTTGTTAACATAAATTTTCGGGCATCTTACACAAATTTGGTATAGCTTGGCCATGACCATAAAAATAGATATTATTATTATTATTTATTATTATGAGATTATCAATTAATAAATTATCAACTATATTTACTAGTATTAGATTTTATACACAAATTTGGTATAGCTTGGCCATGACCATAAAAATAGATATTATTATTATTATTTATTATTATGAGATTATCAATTAATAAATTATCAACTATATTTACTAGTATTAGATTTTATACACAAATTTGGTATAGCTTGGCCATGACCATAAAAATAGATATTATTATTATTATTTATTATTATGAGATTATCAATTAATTAAAAATTATCAACGGATATTACAGTATTAGATTTTAAAATATAAAAAATTATTTAGAAATTAAAAAATATGAAATTTCTACATTGCCGTTGTCATCTTTTTTTAATTTTTTTAAGTGAAAAATATGTTGGCAATTTGTTAACATAAAATTCGGGCATCTTACACAAATTTGGTATAGCTTGTCCATGACCATAAAAATGATATTATAAAATTATTAATATTATGAGATTAATCAATTAAATAAATATCAACTATAGTTTAACTAAGTATTAAGATTGTTATACACAAATGTTTGGTATAGCTTGCCAGACCATAAATAGATATTATTATTATATTAATTATTATGAGATTATCAATTAATAAATTACAACTATATTTAATAGTATTAGATTTTATAAAAATATTAAAAAATTATTTTTAAAATTAAAAATATGGAAATTTACATTTGCCGTTGTCATCTTTTTTTTAATTGAAAAATATTGTTGGCATTTGTTAACATAAATTTTCGGGCATCCTACAAATTTCATTAAGCGAAAATACAGATTTCCAATTAAAGCAGATCTTCAATTAATATCTAACGAACACGCAAGTCATTTTGTCTGAACCAGCTTTTTTTAATTACAAAGCAGTGCTGAATTTCGGTATCATGGACAGTTGTGGCATCCTAAAAATTTGATCACGACATAATACCATAATACCATGATAGACGAGTCATTTTTTATTTAACACCAATTTTTATTTAAGTCAACGTATTCCATATGTGCTATTACGAGTACACTCATATAATGTTTCATTGCATACATGTTCTATATGTGCTATCTCCAATATACTCCTAGAATGTTTCTTTCCCTACATGCTATTCCTATTTCATTGGATAAACTTCGTCGTGCTGTCTTCGTCGTGCTGTCTTCAATTAAAAGCAAAAGATGTAAAAACATGTCCAATTTCGCCCGCTTCGAAGATGCTCAACTTCATTTAAGGGTAGACCGTCACACCTATGCTTATCGATAAGCTCACATATTATATATGGCCAGTGTTGTTTTTCCCTCCACTAATTAGTGAAGCGCGAGGAACTTGCTGATCGGCTGACCACAAGTGAAGCAATTCAAGGTCTTCTGGCTAAATTTAAGAATATCACGGCACGGTGTGCA